>JARCZZ010047284.1:0-20100 GCA_030323915.1 Brotogeris chrysoptera
TTCTTGAAAATGGGGGTTATATTTTCCTTTTTCCAGTCGTTGGGAACTTCACCTGACTGCCATGATTTTTCAAATATGATGGACAGTGGGTTAGCAACTTCATTTGCCACCTCCTTCAGGTCCCGTAGATGGATTTCATCAGGTCCCATGGACTTGTGCACACTCAGGTTCTTAAGATGGCCTTGCACCTGATCCTCTCCTACAGTAGGCCTAAGGTCTTCATTTTCACAGTTCCTGTCTTCCAAGACTTAGTCATAGAATCATAGAATAGTTAGGATTGGAAAGGACCCCAAGATCATCTAGTTCCAACCCCCTGTCATGGGCAGGGACACCTCCCACTAAACCATGACACCCAAGGCTATGTCCAACCCAGCCTTGAACACCACCAGCGATGGAGCATTCACAACTTCCCTGGGCAATCCATTCCAGTGCCTTACCCCCCTTACAGTAAGAATTTCTTCCTCATATCTAATCTAAACATCCCCTATTTAAGTTTGAAGCCGTTACCCCTTGTCCTATCACTAGTCATCCTGACATAGTTTAAACCAATGGATTTAAAATCTATATTCTCAATAAAATAATTACTAATTACAATCTAAGCCACTGCAGTCTTTAAGGATAAAAGCTGTCTTTTTAATTCAAACAGATAATTGTATATGTCATGAAAGTACCTGATTCATGCCTTCTAATCAATAGTACAGACCTTGCTTTTTTATATACTTGACAGTTTTCCCAAGAAGTGAGCAAAGTAGATTTAAATGAGTTATGATTTAATAAAAGTCAGGTTTAAAAAGTATGCCAAGTTGCATATGTATCCAAAAGACAAGTCTGAGAGAGTAGCTTCAGATTAATAATGAAATACTTGTAGAGTCTTCCATGAAAGATTTACTTTAAGGAAACCACCAAGGAAATGAAATACTTAAAACTATGTTTAAATACCCTGAAGGATCTGACAGACTAAAAAAAGAAATCCAAACCCCAAAGCCTTGAAAACACATAGTTAAAATTGGCCTTAAATGTTCATAGCAACGTGAGCTAGGGTGTGTCTTTCTTAAGATGAAGCTCCTTGATATTCTTTCTGCTGCTCACACAGAATTTTGGGGTATGTAATATTTATATATGGACTCAATTCCCACATGCTCAGCAGTTTTCTGTAACAGCTGAAGCACTGTGAAGCTCTACCTATGCAAATGTTGGCTTTACTCTGTTTTGATGGCATGGTACTGGAAAGTCCAAGTTTTCTGGGGCATTAAACTGATGTGTTATTTCATAATGCACATCCCTCTAATACAAAATTTTGCTGTCTGAATAAATGGTGGGCGTAGTTATGCTATGGATAATGTAGAATGTTGGAACTATGCTAGAAGGTGGTACATATGACAAGTTTCATTGTTAGGGAAAGTAGAATTTTTTCGAAGGTCTGACTGAACGGACATTAGATTGACCAAGTCCATATTTAACAATTCCTGGAGATGCCAATTAAGAGTACAGAGGAAGCTCAAGGTGTTTAGGCTAGGTGATTTGATTTTCGGACAAGAAGATAGAGGTGAAAAAAATGTTCAACTGGAACACAGTAGTTAATTCTTTAGAGACCTGTACATGCTCAGAGGCCTTACAATTTAGATTGTTCACCTTAACTGAGACAGAAAAAGAGCCATTAAAAATGCCTTGAAAACAAAAGACTTCAGGATATTCTTTGTTCAATAATATTTGAAAGACAGACTCACTAATTCAAATCAGAAACTTAATTCACTGCATCAACAGAATACAAAATACAATTTAAGGAAAGGGAGAATGGTTTTAACCTAACCATACATTCAAAATTAATGTTGGTTCATGGCACTGAGTTGTGGAAGAAAACAGAACATAAAATCTTAGAACTGAAAACTCCTGTACCACAGGCCTGTGTTCTTTTTTGTAGCTACAGTTCCAAAGAGTCACTTTTTTTCCAGCCTCCTCACTTTTAAAGTTGTCTTTTCTCTTTGTATGTTTCAGTTCCATTTCTAAGTATGGTAATAACTGATTCCTAGATAACGTAAGAATTAGTCAAATAACTCTTACTTATCAAATAACTTCTTACTATCAAATAACTCGAAAAGAGTTTGTAATAGTTAATTTTATTGACTGGCTTCTATATTACATAGTCTGAGAGTCTTTATTTTTAGTAGATTTATCCCATTTATTTCAAACTGTGGAACGTTTGCAATTACTCAGTCTTTTCCTGTAGAAACGCAACACACTGATGACTAAATTCACAGTCCTACTGGTTAGCAGAATCATAGCTATAGCTGTGGAATCACTGGTTCTCATTCAGCATTAGGTATGGACCTGAGTTCGTGAAATGACCCATATTTCTGATTAGACAGACAACCAGTATGAAGTGTACTGGGTATGGAGAATAAATTGAAAGTAATCCCAGAAAAGTCAGCACTCTTCAAATGCCCACTACCTCACTCACAGTTCAGTAAAATCAAACTGACAGCAGATATTACAGTCTAGGAGGGATGCCCAGCCTGAGCACAGTGTGTGGTCATAGGTAGAGATGCTTAGCTCTTGAGTGGTTGCCCTATGCAACAGGATTATATATATATTATATAGGACATATATATCCATTTGTTGTATGTCCCCCCTCTTTCCAATATATCTGGGTTCTTCACCAAGAGGTAGGAGCTTCTCTGTCTCTTGTCCTGTAAGCCACTGCAGAGTACTACAGGGGTTTAATCACTGTTGTCATCCAGTCCAAGGAGTCAGTCAGAGAGCATGAGTGTAGCACTTTTCATGTATCATTGCTGTGTAAAGCCAGTATCAGAACTGCTGGAAATGATTTGCAATATCTCCTGTCCTTTGATGGCCTGGCTGATGAATCTGAGCATGAAACATTATGCTCTGGCTCACCAAGCCTTGACTTAGTGCCGGGAATCCTTCAGCGACTACCACAGCAGCTGCAGAGCAGGGGTTGAATGTGCTTCTTATTGCCTACAGTTCTTGCCATAAGAACCGTATTTCCTGACCAGGTTACAATTTACCTATTGCCACTGCATATTGGAAATATCATCTCCATGACTCTCTGCATTTGCATTTTCAAAGGTGAAAGGTTTTGTGTGATAAGAAATATTAAGCAGGTCCTAAGTGATGCAGTGGATATGAAGAAAAAGGCCAAGAACAATCAAAATGACAGTTATGGTGAGCTCTGGGCCACAGTGCTGGGATACTCTTCACACTGGTGTCAGACTGCATAGAGAAGACCAAAGCAGCACTCCTTATTGTGCTGCCTGAGATTGAGAACAGAAATTGCTTTATTGCTTTATTTAATTTTGACATACCTTCCTCCACTTTTCTCACCTGTTCAAGAAAGTCTGCTTTGTCCGAGTACTCTTTCTTGATCCTGTCATCTGAAGTTTAGATCTCAGGGCATATACTTACAATTTTAAAATAAAACCTATGACTAATACTTTTATTATTTGGCTACCTGTAATGTCATCGTAAATGATTATTTGTACTTGTTGCCTATTAATGTGATCTGTGGGGGTTGCAGTAAAAGAATGAGCTATTTTGTTTGGTTAATCTTTTGATGAAAAATTCCGTACCTGATTATTATTTGACTGTATTTTAATAGAACTACTATGCCCATGCATACTACTACTGTGTCTGTGCATATGTTTCTGTGTATACTACCACTGTGTGCGTGCATACTTTCTTAAGCTTGTAGCTATGTTGTCCAGGAAGAAAAATGGACTACATTGCACTTTTCTGCATAGTGAGCAAGGATGTGCTGAAGAAGGAAAAAAATTGCTTCGGTAAGACGAAAGCACTGGAAAGGGAGAAATGGCTTCTTTTCAGACAGCTTTGCTGACAGGCAAAGGAAAATTAAGATTTTTGCTGGTGTTAAGAGGAGAAAGTCACCATTGCCATGATGTCTGCTCCATGCTATTGTATCTAGGGCTTTGATGAAGAATCAGATAAAGAAGGAAAGAACCAAGAAAACTCACCCACAATGTGACTTGCTGCCAAATGTACGGGCCAGGCAAAATCCCTTACGAGCTTTGTTCCTGAAAGTGACAAGTTATTCTTGGCAATTCCCATAGGAATGTATACTCTGATGCAGAAATGCGATGACAACAGCTATTTCTGAAATCCTGAAAGCAATTCTGTCACCTAGGTTTTCTAGGTCTGCCTTGTCTAGGTCCACCATTTCATTGCTGCTGTTGAACAAGAAGTGCTAATGACCTTAGATGAAAGGAGTACCCAAGTTCTTTTTCAATGAGTCAGGTGACACGATGATACCAAGAATCTAGTTGCCTTAGTTTCGGAACAGTTTTGTTGTTCTTGTTAACTTCCTCTGCAGGAGGAAACTACAGGGTTTCAAGGCATTTCACAAAACCACATGGGTGCATCCTCTGGTGAAGGTAGAGAATCCTAGACTTAAAGACACATTTGGGAAGAAACATTAAGTAATGGTACAGTCAAGTGAATGTGAAAATGGTCAGTGGGTTGAAACCAAAGCAGATTCCTGGGCCATGTTTAGAGAAAGTAATGAAGCAACACCCAGCACTTGCTCTAATACAGTAGATAGAATGAATCTCAGGCTGTCAATAAACCATTTAGCAATTAAACACATGGGAAGCCTTGAGTCTGGAATGACAGAGAAGGAAAGAATGAAGAAGAATCACATCTTGTGAAATAAGTCTTTTGCTATGGGGAAGCTAAAGTGTTGCCAGGTGTCCTCAGAACAAATGATGCAAATTTCTTACAGCCACAAATCTCAAACTCAGAATTTTTGCATCTTCAGATTTGAGCTGCCAAAGGTAATTTCTGCTTACTCTTTAGCATTTTTATGTGGATGATTTTCAGTCTGCTTCACTATTCATGTCATCTTGTTTTTCCATAGTTGTAGGGGTTTATGAATTGGGAAACAAATGGGGGTTTTCACAATCGCATTGCTACCTAAAGTGAAACACCACAGTCCGTTGAATATTTCAGTTAGAGTGCTGACGTCTCATATTTGACATACACAAAACCATTTTTCACCTGGCACTTAACCAGGTGAATATCTCATTTTTTTCAGCTTTGCTCCTTCATTTTAATGTTTACTTTATGAACATTTAACTTAGAAACATCATTGTATATTAAAGACACAGAAATCATCTAAATTTCAGTGTGTGGAAACTAAAATGTACTTCTAAGTAACAAGAAACATGAAGGAAAAAACACCTGTGTAATTTTACAGGTGATACCAGCAATAAACAGCTAAAAATTTCATATAATTGTCATTAATAACTCAACCTTTCTGGTAATTAAACATATATAGGATATATGAACTATTAAATGAATATCATTTATTTATTATGGGAGATTGGTTTACTTACTCTATAGTGCTTTAAACTAATGAATTTGGGGGCTGGGGTACAAATATGTGACAATTGCGTACTCACAAAAACCTGAGTGGATAAACAGGCCTATTGCAGTAGTGATGAATGCTTTCCAGCCATCCAAAAATGTCTTGCTGAAAGGGTAAGACAGTTGGCATTCCAACTGAATCATTTCTACACGGATGCATGCAGCATGGGTAACAAATGGGAAGAGCTGGAAGCCACTGCTGCAGTTGGAAAGCTATGATCTGAAGTTATGACTGCTCTCACTGAAACTTGAGAGGGGCAAATCACATACTTGCATTGCAGTCAATGTCTATAAACTGCTCTGGAGGGGCAGGTGATGGTGGGGGGTGCCTCTGTCTGTGGGAGGGACAAAGAAGAAAAGGTGAGGCAGATGTCCTCTATTTAAAAAAAGGAATTGTATGCAAAAATCTCAAAAGCTGTCATTGGAAAAAAGCTTTATAAGAGATATGCTATGTTGTACGTTTACCAAAGACTACCTGATCAAGGAAAGGATGTTGGTAAGATTCTTTTTCAACTACATGAAGCTTCCTGTTCACAGGCCTTTATCCTGACATGTGCTGGAGAAGCGGCACAGCAAACTGCAAGCCATCTAGGAGATTCTCAGGGTGCACTGAGCACAAATTCTTAGTTTAAGTGACAGTCTAACCAAAGGAGATGCTTTACCTGGACCCGTTGTCTCCCAGCACAGGGGAACTTCTTGGAGACATCAAGATGGTGGTAGTCTGGCCTGCAGTGATCATGCCCTGGTGGAATTCATGGAACATTAAATGGTGGATTTAAGGAAACTAGCATGGGTGAGTAAGGACTTCCTGGTCAAACTGAAATAGGAGGGATAGGCATAGACAATGGAAGCAGGGACATAAATCCTGGGAAGAATGTAGGATAGATATTACCAAGGAGAGTAGGGATCAGGAAAGCTAAACACAAATACCTTTGGTGAAGGATATGAAGAATAATAATAATGACTTCTACAGCAATGTTCAGAAAATGAAGACAAAGGAAACTGTACCTTCATAATAAATGAGACAGAGGATCTGGTGAGAACTGACCTGGGCAAGGCTGAGGTACTCAGCAACTCAAGTCAGGGTCTGGAGGAAAGAAGTCCCACTGATTACGGGAGAAAATCAAGTTCAAGATAATCTGAGGTGCTTAAACATACACAGATCCATGAGACCCAATAAAATGCATCCTAGGATCCTGAGGAAACTGTAGATGTAGCTACTAAGTCACACTTTATATCTGAAAAGGCATGGCAGTCAAGAAAAGTCCTCTGTGAGCAGAGAAAAAGGAGTATTGCACACATTTTTAAGAAAGGTAAAAAAGAGGACCATGGAAACTACGAACCTGTCAGCCTTACATCTGGGTTTGGTAAGGTCCTGGAACAGATCCCCCTGGAATCTGTGTCTAGGCATATGGAAGACAGGAAGGTGATTAGAGACAGCCAGTGTGGTTTCAAAGGCAAATTCTGCTTGATAAATTCCATGGCTTTCTACAATGGAATGACTGCACTGGATAAGAGTAGTGGATAAAGGAAAAGCAACTGATGTAGTTTAATTTGACTTTATTCAGACCTTTGATACAGTCCCACATAATATTTTTGCCTCGAAATTTGAGAGATATGGGTTGGATGGATGCATTATTAGATGCTTAAGAATTGGATGGATGGCCAAATCCAAAAAGTTGCAGTCAAGCACTCAATGTTCCAATGGAGATCAGTAATAAGTGGTGTCTGTTAGGGGTCCACACTGGGACCAGAACTGCTCAGTGTCTTTATTAATGACATAAACAGAGGGACTGAGTGCATCCTCGGCAAATTTGCAGATGACACAGACCTGAACAATGCAGCTAATATGCTAGAGGGAAAGGATGCCATCCAAAGGGACTTTGTCAGGCTTAATAAATGGACCACTATGAGGCTCATGAAGTTCAACAACATCAAGGAAAAAGTCCTGCACCTGGGCCAGGGCAATCAACAGTATCAGTAGAGACTGGGTTCAAGCAACCTTGCAGAGATGGACTTGGGGTTATTGAATGAGGTGGAAAATTAGATATGGACTAGCAATATGCGCTTGCAGCCCAGAAATCCAGTCATATCCTGGCTGCATAAAAAGAAGCATAGCTAGCTGATTGAGGGAGGTGATCATGGACCTGTCAGACAAGGTCTAGAGGAGGGCCATAAGAGTGATCAAAGGGCTGGAAGATCTCTCCTATGAAGAAAAGATAGAGAGTTCGAGTTATTTAGCTTGCAGGAGGCTCTAGGAAGACATTATTACAGTCTTTCAATATGTAAAGGAGCTTACAAGGAAAGTTGGTGAAAAACTTTTTACCAAGACCTGTAGTGATAGGAAGGGTCTTTAAACTGGTTTTAAACTGAAAGAGGGTAGCTTTAGCTTAGATATAAGGAAGAAATTTGGTAAGGGACCAGAACATTCTGCCCAGAGAAGTTGTGGATGCCCCATCATTGGATGGGTTAAAGGCCAGGTTGGACAGGGTTTTGAGCAACCTGGTCTAGTGAAAGGTGTCCCTTTAAAGGTCCTTCGAACCCAAACCATTCTCTGATTTTGTGTCTCTATTTTTACCACCTTGACTGTGGGCCATATTCTGTCTGTGTCTGCATAATATAACACCAGTATAAACAGACTGTAATCTATTTGAAGCAGTAGCATCTTTAGATGACTCAACGCTTCTTAATAGCACAAGTAATTAAGCATGCCATCAGCTGCAACAGATCCACAACCTCACTTCATTAAATTCAAATCTCTTGTTGAAAGCTGTTCTTGTTTTGATAGTCCACCACTGCCAGAGGGGAAAAAATGTATTGATGATGTCTCATGGACGTTCCTTTTGCCATCCAACTTATCCTGCATTAGGAAAGAAAATGAAATCTTTGGGTGTTTGTTGTTTGGGTTTTTTTTTGTTTGGTTGGTTTTGGTTTTGTTTTGTTTTGTTTTGGTTTGGTTTGGTTTGTTTTGTTTTGTTTGTTTGTTTGTTTGTTTTGGGGTTTTTCTGCCAGTTACTTAATTCCTGGGGTTTTTTTTTAGTTGTTTTATTAAATGGTGTCTAAGGTTTCAGTATAAAATGGGCTATTTTTCTGTTAAAGTCACAGTGCACCAAAGTATTTTTAAAATTAGAAGAACTGCTATCATTCTGAAGCAACTTTTTAAACAACTGTGTTCAACAAGTAATTTTGTAATTTTGCAACTTCTTTTTTGTTTAATATGCATTTAAGCATAAAATGATTTCTTTTGAGCTGAAATCTTGTTTTACAGCAGGCTGAATGAGAAAGCCAAAATATTATAATTTCTAGTGCCATTTGCACTGTCTGCCAGAAGCTATACTCATTATTACCTACAGGCTGCAGCACTACATGCTAGACTAGTTTGCTATTCCATTATTAATTCCTTTATGCATCCTCTAGAGCAGTTTTTAAAAGGTGGGCCTTCAGGATGCAAAAGCCAACTATTTGAGCCATAATCACAACATATTTTATCTTCTATGATGGAAGCTGGGCACTGGTTTGGGAGGTAAGAGCAGGTGCAACCTCTTAAGGTTGCCTTAGAGGTAGAGCGACTAATTCCAGAATTTTCTGGGAAATTTTGTTTAAGATTTACTTTAAATGTTTGTGGAAACATCGGGAGAAAAGGGTTACCTCTCCCAGATATTTTATTTAAAATGGACTTTTAATAATAATGTGAAAAATCTCCAATCTCTGTATAAAATATTTTAATTTGCATTTCTATTTGCAAACTTGATTTATCAAGGTATTTAACATAAATGCTCAAAAAAAAACCCAACAAAAAAACAAACGACTTTCTCTAGTCCCACTTACATTCCTTAAACCTTAATTTCTGTCTACAAGTATTTAATTTATGCCCCGGAGAGAAAGAACTTAAATGAGTCAGAAACTGTTATTTTGTAAAGTCAAAAACCTAAAAGTATTAATTAATCTAAAAAAACTACTGCCCCCCAAAATCTAGTATGACACATAGGCATAGTTGTGCAGTTCTTTGGTCATTAATGAGGAGTTTTATGACTAAATAAAGTGCATAAAGTAAATCCACATCACTACATTGCATCATAGAATCTCCCCCATGGTAATTTTAGCGGTATTAACATTTTTTTGGAAAATCAGAATTGAAAAAAACTTGCTTCAGATTAATTTCTACTTTGTGGAGTGTAAAATAGGACAATTATTCAGTTTCCTTCAACACTAGAATGAGTGGTAGTTTGATGTTTCAGTGGCAAACAGCAACCTATTACATGGTAAAAACATATAGCAAAGATTTAAAGCAGGTTCCAGATTACTAATTGTCTTGAGAGATCAAAGCTGCAACAAGAGAGCTCTGGGTGACATGAAGCAATTTGCAGAGGCTTATTTGATGGCTGCAGGTTTCTGGAAAAAAAAAATAACAAACAATAAAAAACCCATGAAGGAAAAAAAATAATCTTGTTGGCAATTACAGACCATTCTTGCCATAATGTGTGTTTATATATAAGCCTCTGAGTCTACCTACATAAACAACTATTGTGTGAAAGAAGCACTGCTCTGCCTTTGACCATCTGCATAACAGAATGCTGGATTACTAATTATGGAATAGCTGAATAAAATGTGAGTAAAACAGAATTTCAGAATAGGGAATTTACAGCATTGAAAATGCAATTTAAAAGTTTATCTAATACATCTTTTTTTTTTTTTTTTTTTCCCCCAGAGTACAATTTTGTCACATGGCCTAAATTCAAAAGCACCTTTTACACTATTTTCTGTAACAGTGGTCCCATACTGTCTGGTCACTTGTGTTTAGTACTATAGTCCAATTTACATGAAGGTACTTTTGTGCATATTCCCTAACATTTTCATTCAGTGAATACCCCTAACCTGTGACAATATAGCTTGAGGGGGACAGGAGTCTGAAATGGATCTTACCAAGATGCCTGTAAAGATCCTTCTCCAAGCACAGAGGAACCAATGAGGAGGGAGGCTATGCTGGACCTTGTCCTCACAAGCAGGGAAGGTTTTGTGGAGAATGTGAAGCTGGAGGGCAGCCTTAGCTGCAGTGACCATGAAATGGTGGGGTTTGAGATCCTCAGGGCAATGAGAGGGGTGTGAAGTAAGCTCACTACCATGGATATAAGAAAGCAGACTTTGACCTCTTGAAGGATATGCTTGGTAGACTGCCGTGGGATAAAGCCCTGGAGGGAAGAGGGGCCCAAGAAAGCTGGGACTCCTCGAAGCTCAGGAGAGATACATCCTGACAAAGAGGAGGTTGGGCAAGAACACCAAGAGGCCTGCGTGGATGAACAAGGACTTCCTGAACAAACTCCCACTTAAAAGGAGGCCTAGAGAGGGTGGAAATGGAGACATGTATTCTGGGAGAAATATAAAGAAATTGTCAGAGCAGCCAGGGATCAGTTTAGGAAAGCTAAAGCCCTTCTAGAACTAAGTAAGGCCAGGGACATTAAGGGAAACAAGAAAAACTTCTATAGGAATATTAGGGATAAAAGGAAGAATAGGGAAAATATTTGTCACCTCTGGAAGGAAATGGGAGACCTGGTTACCCAGGACATGGAGAAGGCTGAGGTACTCGATGATTTTTTTGCCTCTGTCTTCGCCAGCAAGAGCTCCAGCCACACTGCCCAAGTCACAGAAGGCAAAGACAGGGGCTGGGAGAATGAAAAACTGCCTGCTACAGGAAAGATCAGGTTCAAGACAATCTAAGGAACCTGAAGGTGCATCAGCCCATGGGACCTGGCAAGATGCATCTATGGGTGCTGAGGGAACTGTCGGATGAAGTGACCAAGCCATTAACCATCATATTTGAGAAGTCATAGCAGTCCAGTGACTGGAAAAGGGGAAATATAAAACCCTTCTTTAAAAAAGGTAAAAAAGAAAACCCAGGGAACTACAGGCCAGTCGGTCTCATATCGGTGCCTGGCAAGATCATGGAGCAGATCCTGCGGGACTCTATGCTAAAGCATATGGACAATAAGGGGGTGATTAGTGACGGGCCAGCGTGGTCTCACTAAGGGCAAATCGTGCCTGAAAATGGTAGCCGTCTATGAGGGGGCCACAGCTTTGGTGGATAAGGGAAGAGCAATTGATGTCATCTACCTGTACTTGTGCAAAGCATTTGACACTGTCTTACACAGCATCCTTGTCTCTAAATTGGAGAGATGGATTTGATGGATGGACTATGCTGTTGTAAGGAATTGGCTGGATGGTTGCACTCAAATAGTGGTGATCAATGATTCAGTGTCCAAATAGAGGGCAGTGACAAGTGGTGTTCCTCAGGGGTCGGTAGTTCACCAGCACTGTTCATCTTTGTTAGCAACATGGACAGTGGGACTTAAGTACACCCACAGCAAGTTTGCCTGTGACACCAAGCTGTGTTGTGCAGTCAACATGCTGGAGGGAAGGGATGCCATCCAGAGGGACCTTGAGAAGAAGCCAGTGCAAACCTTATGAGGTTCAACAATGCCAAGTGTGTGGTCCTGCACCTGAGTTGGGCCAATCCCAAGCACAAATACAGGCTGTGTGGAGAATGCATTGACAGCAGCTCTGAGGAGAAGGAGTTGGGGGTGTTGATTGATGACAAGCTCAAGATGAACCAGCAGCTCGCGCCTGCAGCCCAGAAACCAACCATACTCTGGGCTGCATCAAAAGGAGTGTGACTAGCAGTTTGAAAGAGGTGATTCTCCCCATCTTTTCTTCTTTCTGGAGTACTGCTTTCAGCTCTGGGTCCCCCAGTACAAAAGGGATGTAGAGCTGCTCAAATGAGTCCAGAGCAGGACCATGAAGATGATCAGAGGGCTCTAGTACCTGCCCTATGAAGACAGGCTGAGAGTTGGTCTTCTTCAGCCTGGAGAAGAGAAGGCTCTGGGGACACCTTAGAGTAGCATTTTAGTACCCAAAGGGGGCCTGTGGGAAATCTGAAGTGGGACTTTTTAGAAGGGCACATAGAGATAGTGCAAGGGGCAATGGCTTTGGATTGAAAGAGGGTAGATTTTGACTAGATATTAGGTAAAAATCCTTACCTGTGAGGGTGGTGAGGTGCTGGCACAGGTTGTCCAGGGAAACTGTGGCTGTCCCATCTCTGGCAGTGCTCAAGGACAGGTTGGATGGGGCTTTGAGCAACCTGGTGTAGTGGAAGGTGTCCCAGCCCATGGTGGGGGGGTTGGAACCAGATCATCTTTAATGTCCCCTTCAACTGAAATCAGTCTATGATTCTATTATTCTATGGTCAGCACAAGGACAGAAAACTGCTCAGACTTTGGCCAGCAAACCTCTATTTCAGCCTCTCCAATTGTCTGCTAATGAGCCAATACAAATCAGAATAATGAGTACAGCTAAAGACAACAATCAGTCAGAAATATTATTCTATATGTGATTTGCAGACATGGATAAAAATTACAAAAGGAAATTATTAAAAGATGAAAGTATTAATCTTAAAATAGTGCAAGACAAAAACTGACATAATTTCACACTGACCAATGTATTTGTTTTGTGCCTCTTTTTTGATTGTTATCTGCCTGGCGTAATAATAATTCAAAACAATACATGTGATGTCTAAACTTAAAAGTGGTGTTTAAAATGTACCTGTGCACCTCTGATTATCAGTTTATTCCAGCATTTTTTTCTTTTGTAATTAAATGGAATATTTTGGAGCAAAAAGCTTCATAGCAGTGTTATTAACATCAGGAATTCACATATATTTTTCTTCCTTTCTTAAACCTCCAAAATTTATCCTAAGTTCTGTTTTAATGGTCTTTAGTAGAAGGAGAAAAGAACCATTAACGTCCCCATATTCTCACGTTGTAATGTCTATAAAATAGCAAATTCAGGAGGCTAAGCAAAAATACTAGAAGTAATTTATGCCTTTTCTTGCCTTCCTCATTAAAAAGGTAATTTCAAATTAACAAAACTGCAATGGAGATGTTTTTCACAACCCTCAGCATTAATATAAATGATAATAGTTAAGGAGAGAAATATGGTATGTAACTATTATTTGTTTTTTCCTCTTCCTTCTGAAAAATTTTACACAATACTGTTTACAGTGTACATATTGACACAAACAAATACAGGACCAAACCTACTTTTAGAAAACCCATCAGCTGAAGAAGTATTTTAACTGTTATTATCTGTGTCAGTGTTCAGGGGAGGGGGAAAAGGAACAAAAGGAGCAGGTCCAGAGAAAGGCAATGAAGCTTGTGAATGGCCTAGAGTGAAAGTCTTTTGAGAAATGGCTAAGGGAGTGGGATTCTTTAGTCTGGAGAAGGGAAGGCTCAGGGAGCACCTTACAGCTCTCTACAACTACCTGAAAGGAGGATGGAGCGAAGAGATGACTCGTCTCTTCTCCCAAGCAACAAGTGATAGGACAAGAGATAATGGCCTCAAGCTTCACCAGGGGAGGTTTAGATTGGACGTTAGGAACAATTTCTTTACCAAAAGGGTCATCAGGTATTGGAACAGGTTTCCCAGGGAAATGGTGGAATTGCTGTCCATGGAAGTGTTCAAAAACCATGTAGATGAGGCCATTGGTGACATCGTTTATTGCTGGACTTGGCAGTGCTGGGGTAATGGTTGAACTTGATGATCTTAAATGTCTTTTTCTTAAGGGTCTTTTCCAACTTCGCTGATTCTATGATTATATGAAAATATTCAAATTCTGTATTGTGCATCATTTTCTCCTTTCCTAAGGCTAGCAAAAAAGGAGCCAAACATAGAAGCTTTCCTTTGGCTACTTCAGAAATAAAAACTTCTGTTCTCTCTACTTCCACCTTCTCCAGGGAGTTTTCACTTTATCAAAGTTTGGAACAGGAGACCATTATCCAGAATAGCTATACTATACATGGGGACATAGTTTGACAGGACTTTTGAAAACATAAGTCAAAGTCTCTGTGCTTAACAAGCATGAATAGGAAGAATTGGATATGAACCATTTAAAATCACGGTATTAAAGGTAGAAATATACCAGTTTCATTATCTAAAGTTAGAACTAGTATGCACTCCTTTCAAGGACTGTTTCTAACACAATGATTTATCAATTAGAAGTGTTCAAATAAACTCCGTCTAATATGCAGCCAGGGTAAAAGACAGGGAGAGTGCTGAGAACGAAAGAAAACTTTTGCACCAGGGGACAGTGAGACTTTGTACAGACTTAGCTATCTACATAGGAAAAAGAGCAGCATGATTAAAGGAGTCAAGCATGACTGTTATTACTTTTTAAAGGCAACTTCTACCATGATTTGTAAATGCAGCTTCAGTTGAAACAGATGATTACAAAATGGTCATTTTTGTTGCATCTCTTTTTTTAGACAATGGAAGGCTTTCAAAATCTGGGGCATATTCCCTACATTTTGTTTCAGTGAAGAATGCTGCAGTCTTACTGAGTGCACTGGGCATGTGTGAACAGTTGCATAAAGGCAGCTCTGGCTAACCGGGGAGGTCCCACTTGACTGGAAGTTAGCGTATGTGGTATCCATCTATTAGAATGGCTGGAAGGAGAATCTGGGGAACTACAGGTCTGTCAGCCTGACCTTAGAGCCAGGAAAGGTTAAAGAGCAGATCATCTTCAGTGACAACCATCACAGGCACATATTAGACAAGCAGACGATCAGGCCCAGTCATCATGGTTTTATGAAATGCAGGTCCTGTTTGGCTCACTTGATCTCCTTCTATGACAAGGTGACCTGCTTCGTGGATGAAAGAAAGGCTGTGAATGTTGTCTATCTAGACTTCAGTAAAGCCTTTGACACCATTTCAAACAACGTTCTACTAAGTACTGGGAATAAGCCCATACTTGCAATAAGTGATGAATCTTTTGAATTTAGTGTATTTTTAAAAGGTTAAAACTTGGTTGGGTTTTTTTTAATGTTTATTTTTGTTTTATTTGTTTTTGGTTTTGTTTTCCCCTCTCCTTTTCTCCGGAAAAGGAACTTGGAAGGAAAATGTGAGATGAAAATGTTATCCCTTGGAAAAATGTATTGGTTTAAACAAAACATCCTCTCCACTCTTTCTTGTGTATTAACTTTGAGTTGATATAAAATGTTTCCTGGTACATGATTTTAATTTTGACAATGCCAGGAAAATTAAAGAACACAATTCACATGTTCTTAGTGATATATATGATACTTAGAGGCTCAGAAAATTACTGGATCTAATGAAACACTAGGTAACGGAATATAATTCCTTAATTTCTCATGGAACCAAAAGTAGAAAAGATGAGAGATTGCTAGAAAGAAAGATGACCTTTGATTTTAAGAGCATGTAATTCTGTTTAAGAATACGAATGCATCATTTTTCACTTATGAGTATTTATCTTGCCCTTCAAAGGCCAGCTAGTGAGTTGTGCTAAATTTCATGCCTAAAATGAAATCTAAGTATCCGACATGAGCCACACTTTTCCCTTGCCATTGATTTTGAACCAGAGAAGATTGGGAAGCAGCAATAGTAGAAAAGCATCTGTAACTATTCCTAGTACAAAGAAAAAAAAAAACAAACCTCACAATATATACACACAGACACATATTTGATAAACAGTAGATATTGATTGCAGACTTCTTACCACTTTCTGAACCCCATAGGGATAATTAGAAAAGTAGGTACTGGCATGGTCTACAGATAAATATTGAAAAGCTAGCTGGTAATTCCTGTCAGCTGTCTAAAAAATCATAGTGGACAACCTAGAAACCCATATTTTTTTCTTCCTTCTCTTGCTATCCACCTCAAGACATATCTGCCACAAAAAGCTATCCTTTTAAGCAAAAGAAATTTAAGAAATACCTCAATCCCAGTTTCAAAACAAAAAAAGATAAACTAGTTTCTGCATCCTCTACCCAATATAGGTATTAACAGCTAAAATATTATTAGGGAAACACTAGAATATTTTTCAGGAAGACAGATAGTTTCCTTCCTGGACTCCAGTCACATCTTGGCTTTCTGCTTTCAGGTATAAGAAGTTCAGCTATTCCCAATGTACTGCCTAAGAATAAGTGTCTTAAAAATGGGCTTTGAAGCAGAATTTCTGATGAATATTAGTTTAGGGAAAGTTCTGGGAAATTTTTGTCATTTAATCTTAAAAATGCACTTAATTCTTCTATTTCATTAAATATTTTGAAATACCAGTAGCAGTAATAAAATGAAAGGTACTCCTAGGAATAAATAATATGTTGACATATTTTAAGCTGGAATATATGTATCTTAAAATTAAGCGTAGCTAATGTTGAATGCTGAAAGAAAAAAATTTCTTGAGAAGATGAAATTGCTTACTGCAGCTCAGTTATGAGATCCAATTCTAATATGAACTACCAAAAATAATAAAAACATGTTATAAAAGTTGTAATTCTGAAAATATTGTTTTTTTAAATGAAATTATCATTTTAACAATGTATTCTTTTAGGCAGGAAATCTCATCCACAATAAGCAAATGTTATGCAATTTTACGTTTCCATCTGTTTTTACAAACTATTTAACTGGTTGGACACATGGGAAAAACTCATAGCCCAGAAATTAGTTACACATCATTTAAGGTTATTCTAAATTCAGTGCTTATTTAATTTGTTATCTGTGCTGAGTGCCAATGATCATTTTTACGCAATGTTGAGATAACATTTTTGCTGTGATATAGCATTTATTAAGCACTAGCAAAAGGAGCCTTTTCTCCTGTAAAAATGGGACTGCCCACACTGTGGCAATCAAGACACCTGCATCCACTTAACCCCTGCAAATGTGATTGTAGTAGCACCACAAAGCACAGGAGCTGCACAGAAGCCAATTCTCATCAAGAAGCAGTATGCCTTTGCTAGCAAGGCATAGTCTGTAAGCTAATAAACTCTGTCACTTTTCAGAACTCAATAGCTCAGGGGCAATGCTGTATGAACATGCTATTCTGCTTCCAGATCCAAGCAAATTCACCCACACATCTCTGCACTGTGGCCTGTTTATTTCCTGGTAGACTTTTCTGCTATTGCCAGCATTTCTGCCACTATGATCCACAGGGCACTGTAAACATGCCTACCTCTTTTTTTTTTGGTTTTACTGTTAAACACTTGTCTATTTATTTGAAGATGACTGATTTTACATCTTTCAAGAAAGAGGCGTGTTTAATAACCAGAAACACTGACATTCAAGGCTTTCATTCATTCATACTGCCACTGGAAATTATCTCATATTCAGATATTAAAACTAAGTTGAAAGGATTATTTTTGCCAGCTTCCTATTACTTTTTTTCTACAACAATGTGTGTGTGTGAGGTGGCATACTTATGATGAAGGTGAGACATTCAACATAAGGTAATCCTTAAAATTAAGATCTTGTTTTCTCAAGCACTCACCAAAGTTACTTTTTCTGAAAGTTGGAGAGGTTCAAGTTGACTATTTTAAAAACTTCTCTTCGCTAAATATTTTTTAAATAATGCAAACTATGGGAAAACAATTGGAGTATTCAACACTTCTTTTACAGAAGATACTGTACAGAAAATCTACTTAAGATCCAGGCTAGATTCAAACCACATACCTTGATATTAAACAGAACACACACAGAAAAAAAAACCCAACAAAACCACAAAAAAACCCTGGTCTGATCCACCGACTTTACCACAATGTGTATAATTATAAATTTGATATGCATTGCTCTCAGACGTATTTTAATCAGTCTTTTAATGAATGACTAAAATAATGCAATATTTGTTTAACTTCAAGAAAGTCTTTCTGACAAACCAGCATTAGTAATTATAGAAGGTCAGAGCACAGGAAGTATTCTATATGACAGCGAAACATAAATAATTTATAGAGTAACACTACTGTAGATCAGGGTCCTTATGTACTGGTCCAAATTTTGTGTAGATGCTAACCATGTTAAGCCTGTATGGTTTTCTTATTGCTAATGCTAATATTGCAATTATGTAGGAATTGTAGGTTATGTTTATATTCACAAATCAATTATCACCTTTCTTCTAATCACAACCATGAACTGCCCGTTTGTTTCCCATGGGCATTCAATTCCCTTTAGCTGAAATGTGAAATCATAATGAGAGCCAGAGGTAAGACTTGACAGTGATAACATCTTGCTAATTTTAAGCCTAAAAAAAAAAATAACTTGTCATATATAATGAACTGAATACCTAACTACTTCACTACAAAAGACAATGCACAACCTAGATTTTAAAATTGCTAACAGAAAACAAGTAAATAGAAAAAATCCCATGTGCATCAGAAGCAAAATATTAGTGCTGCTGCCATTACAGGAAGCAATACAGGTTTTCAGTGATAAGGATGTGTGTGTGTTCTTAAATAGTATAAGAAGGTATCAGAAAAGAAAGGGAATACATGGGAAATTACAGAAAAAGCTGTTTGTAAATGTATCTTAAACCAGATCCACGCTTATCCCTGTGGTTCACAATTTAGTTTCAGCCAGCTTTCTCAACAGTAATGCCAAACAAGTTGGTTCTGAGTGGCACCAGAACAACCATCCAGATACCATAAAATTGCTTCTGCTTTGGTTGTTTTCATTGTAATGAAATATATAAGGCAATCAATTGTCCTTCCTTTCCCCCTTGGGGAGTCCAGCAAACCCAGTTCCTGAAGTTTTACACCACCAACATGAATGTCCCCGCTGTCAGTCAGTCACTCAAATATTTACAAAAGTCAGTCCTGAAACTATATTGGTTTCTCCCTGTCACTATTTGGGTGGCTGTTCTAGGCCTTTGCATGCCTGGCAGTTAAAAAGGAAAACACAAATACTAAACCAAACACATATTAATTTTTATTCTTCATTCTAAATTGATCAATTAGTCTCTGCTTCATTTTATATCAGGATTATAGCTTAATGGAGACAATGTCTCCATTTTCCTAATTGTTTTAGACACTCTTTCAAACCTGCATCTATTAACTCTTTTTAGTCCACATACCTGTGCTATAATAGACATAAAATATCAGAAAATTGCAGGTTGAGGGAAATGCTGTTTTGTCTGACTTGTGTCTTCCCTCTAGGATACTTAATCCTGATCCAAATAAGGGGCATGTTTGAGCTACCTTGCAATAAGATACCCCAAAAATGTTTTGGGATGGAGTGTAGAGGTAGAGATTCATGAAGTGGGACATTGCCAAATGGTAGATTCTTACAGTGAATTTTTTTTCAGTAGAAATTAACTGATGACCCACAGGAGCACTTCACACCATTTTTCTCACATTCAGATTTCTGTAGCATTCCAGATAGTATCTCTGCAAGGCATTCTTATTATTTAAAATATTCTTTGCTGCTTCTGAAAATATTTCACCTTATTCATAGGGACAACTCATTAGCCTTTTCATGTTTACAGTACTTCAGAATTGTTGTGGTTTAAGTCCAGTCAACCACAAAGCTTTCTCTCTCACTCACTCCCCTCTCTTTCTTCCCCCAGTCCCTGGGGAATGGAGAGGAGAATTGAAAGAATGCAACTTGCACAGGTTGGGATAAGAACAGCTTAGTAACTAAGGTATAACACAAATCACTACTACTACCACCAGTAATCACACAAGAGAAATACAAGGAAAGAGAATACAACTGCTCACTGAGCCCGACCCAGCCAGTGCACCCCCCCCAGCAGCAAACCCCCCCCCCACAGTGCACCACCACACCCTTGTGGCTCTGATCTCTGTTTTGACATCCTGGACATGACGTGCTGTGGTATGGAATAACCTCTTTGGTCAGTTTGGGTCAGGTGTCCTG
>JARCZZ010047287.1:0-51094 GCA_030323915.1 Brotogeris chrysoptera
GTCCCTGGGCATGGCAGGGGGGTTGGAACTGGATGATCTTAAGGTCCTTTCCAACCCTAACTATTCTATGATTCTATTAAGAGTCAACATAGCTGCTAATAACCGAATTACTGAGTAGCACCACCTACTGCTAAGCTGTAGTGGCTGCTTCCAGTCATATTTGCAGAAGAGCTAAATTAAGCTCTTGTAAAATTTGCAGTTCCTACAGAGAACAGTTTCAATGGACATGCTGTAAAAGAACCCCGAAGGGAACTATGATGCTGTGCACGTATTCAGTGAATTCCATGTCATGTAGGAAATCAAGTTTATGCATCCTTTCTAAAACAGAAACATCTGTATTCGCTTCATTCAACTGTTAAATTACATACCTCTGGCTAACTGAGATTTACAAGTTACTTAGTAAGATACAGCTGCTTACCCAGAGCCCATAACAACATCGAGTTAATCTAGTTAGTTCTCTAGGTTCAGCGACATTTAGGTAAGTGACTTACTCGCTATTTTGCCATCTCTCCCCTGTAGCTGTTGCTGTAATTCTTTTCTGTGATCTTCGGTTTCTATCAACTGTGCAGCCATCCTAAAATTGTAGAGAAATACATTTTTATGATTCAAGTGAGATCTGACACCAATCTCTATCCTAAGAAGCTAGAATGATTTTTGTATCAGATCTAATTCCTGTGAGGAGCTTCAGATCAAACCTGTGATTTTGCAGACGGGGAGCACAGACACGTTTTTTTCCCTGTCCCCCCATGAAACAGTCATTTCCTTTCTCTGATCATGGAGACACCGTAGAAACCACTGAAAAAGTTACTATCTGGAGCATAAAGGCCGGAAACTGTTGCTTTTGATTACAGCCACAAAGCATACAAAATACTATGACAGGACTGAAATTGTCATTCAAAGTCAAAATTCACTGCCACTGGTAATTAAGGATGCTGGGGCTTTACCTCTTCGTATGTTCCTGAGTCAACAATACCGTTACTAAAGCCTGTTTGATGCGCACATCTATGTATAAAGCTTTTCCAATACCCTATTCCAGATAGACACGCAACACTAGGCAAACCCAACGATTTCACAAGATATCACCAAAGCCCACATATAGGGCTGCTTCAGTCTTCATTAGATAGGATAATATTTAGGTTCCACAATAATTTAATATGTAGGCACTGTCATCTATCCGCATTATAGTTGTCACTTGTGAAGCCAATCTACCTTTTCCATTACTAGTTAGCCTAATTTCTAAAGACATATTCTATCTGCCACTTGCTTTGCTTAGGTGGCGTCTGCTGTCACTCTCGTTTACTTGTTCATCCACTTCCTATCTACCAGTTTCTAAGCTGCAGCCTGTAGCAAGAGAGGTACACATTTAATTTCCATGGTCTACATTTTATTCGTGACAATTCAAGAGTATCTAAATAACAACTGCTCCCCCAGCCCGCCTTTAAAAAGGGGCGGCTGTCACCAGAATATCTTCCCAATTACACTGAGCTGCAGATTGTACCACTGAAATTAAGTGTCCAAGTTTATTCAGTAGCAAACTTAGGCATCGGTATGAAAATTTTTCCGACTGGATCAGAACTCAAGGCAGTGATTTGGATTGCTCTGATTAGTGACAAGGCAAAAGCCTGGAAGGATGAAGTGAACTTTAAAAGTAAACCCAAGATTAGCATTTTATTTCTCAACTGAATACAAAGCCTGCCTATGAGCATATTGGGTATTCCTCCCCAACCCCAATACAGGAGCAAACAAAATTTACCAAAGTCACTACTACGGGTTTTCATCTAACATACCCATATAAAACCGACCCTGAACTATCTTTTGCTTCCCCCGGCTCTGCTTCTCAGATGTTACTTAAAGCTCAATTGAAAAATTGAGATGAAATGCTACTTAGTTTTACTGTTTAATTTGCTTTAAAAAGACCAAACTGAACTCACCTCTCATTCTGCTGCTTGACTGATTCATTTACTTTCTTCATTGCTTCCGTTTATTTAGCGAATAGCATATAATCTGTAAATCTTTATGCTGTCATTCAGTTGTTTCATATGTACAAATGAATTAGGGGGTCATGGGTGAAGAGTTTCAGTGTTTTCAATGAGCTTTTACTTTAATATAACCGTTTGTTAAATAAAAATACTTGGTAATATCTGTGCAACCATGCCACTCAAACTAAAAGCAAGGTGTTTTGGGGGGGTGGTGTCAGGTGAGGGTTTTTTGGTGGCAGTTTGGGTGTTGTTTTTATTTTGGTTTTTTTAACGTACATACTTAGAGGAAGAAAACCACCCCAACCCAACAAGCCAAGCATCGAGGGCTCTCTTACATAGCCTTAATTATTACGGATCAGGAAGCAAATTTCCTCCAGCAGAAAACTCTTGGGAACAGACAAAACATATCAATGCCTTTAGAAATTTGACTAACACAAACTGCTGTAAATTGAGTATTTGCAGTCATCTTTTAAGGACTTTTTGAGTCAAGTCTGTGACCGTTGCCTTGCGATATCAAAACTGAATACACTGAAAAAATGCAGGATGCCTTTAATACAAGTTTATGAGGTAGATCTCATGCTCTAAGCAAATGTTTTCCCGCTTTCCTACCAAGAGGAAAATTTTCTCCCCTTATGTCAGTTATCTGGTTGGTTTTAAGGAACAGTATATGTGAAGTGTGCAGATTGCTTAGAATGCAAATTTTTGCTTTATAAACACATTGTAAGGATCAGAAAGCTATTTTATCCCTGCTTTGGAGAATTTACAACTGTTAGATACTAAATTGAGGCTGGCTTATTTCACATTACTGAGTCAAATACACATCTGCAGAGGACGACTGCATACAGTTCAAACAAAGGAGGAGATAACTTCCACATCGACCATACCAGATAGTTATCCAAGACACCCCGTAATGGACAAAAGTTGTATACATTTTTCCTCCCTCAATGGCTCCCTTATTGGCAGCAATATACCTTCAAAATTGTCAAATATAACGGCTGCTCCCACTACTAAGCATGAAACTCGCTTGAGATTTTACCAGCTTCTTTGCCTTGCTGACACCTAGTGACGAGACAGGCTCGTGTGAGTTGTAAACCCAAAGCTCTTTTGAGCCTTTATTCTTCCAAAGCTCACTCTCTTTTCATAAGTAGTTTTTATCTTTAGGTCCTTTGTGTGTCTCACATGTCCTTCTTCAGGTTAAGATCCTGAAGAAATTATGGTTATAAATAATTTGGGACACACAAGATGCCTCCGTCCTCTGTACCTCACTTTTACCCAAGTTCAATCAAATTTGCTACAGAAGTGATCAAAGATACAAGCTTCTACCTTATGCAGACATACTGTTATTGGCTGCTTCACCAGACTATTTATAGCATGTCATCAAGACAGCGTGTAAGAGCAAAGAAAGACATCAACAGTACGGTATAATACTAACAAAAACCAAGCATTGTTAATTTTGTTTCTTAGAGAACAATGCTCCCTTTTATACAAAGGTCACGCTATTTCCTTAACTGGACCTTCAACTTGTGTTCTGATTCCATTTAACGTATTAACCTCTTGAATGACTGAAGTTAATCTCATTGATAAGCATATAGAGGAAAAAAGAATGATTTTTTCACCGAACAACATAAAGTCGCATGTAATTTTGCCCTTCTAATGCGCTTAGCCCCTTAAAGGGCTTCCTCACCCTCGAATACAAAGGGTTTGCTTAGAGATCTTACACGCCTTACCTCTGAAGATGATCAGCAGAGGATTTTTTCAGTATTTCATATTCTTCTGCAACTGTTTGTAATTTCCTGTTGTGCTGGAAAAGCTGTTCTATATCAGTCTGTGCTCTTTCAGATTCGGTCCGCTGAGCTTTCAGCAAATCTCTGAGTTCTTCATTTTTTCGCTCTGCATCCTTCAACATTGCAGCAAGAGTTCTCGCCTTCGAGTGGAAAGACACCCCCCACCAAAAAAAGCCCCACAATTAGAAACTATTCTGTTTCATAAGTCACTTCGTAATAGGCATATTTGAAACCATAGATCTAACGCTAAAATGCCATCGGCTACATTAATTATTTCTCTCACCTAATATTATTAACAAATTAATTTGCTCACTGATTTCCTTTGGCTTCCTTTATAAGACAGTGTGAGGAGAAAGGGAAGAAAGTAAAAAATGATACATTTTAGCTACACATTTAGCAATCTGCAGCCCAATCTTTATTCTAACCTTTACATAATAGAAATTATTCCAAGTTTTCAATGCACACCTCAAATACATATTCCGTGGAAGCAAGCTTCATGTGAAAGTTCATCTTGGACAACCGATTAAAAGGCACAAACAGGAAACAGTTCTTCATATATCAGCAATTTCTACACAGAATTCTAGTATGTGGCTATACTCATTTTCAAGATTAAACATTATTGTTAATTCTATAGTAGTAATGAATAATAATCAGGAACGTAGGTTAGTTTTCTTGACTTCCTATAAGGAAAAGGACATTAAAGGAAACTGTTCCAAAGAAAAAGCCAGAGGAAAACAGGATGTTCATAATAAAATGAAGACTACCTTAACTTGAAAGCACAGCTACACTAAGCATTGTAGAGTTTCCACCCATGCGATCACAATTAAAGCTACCCAGACAATTATTACCTAGTCCCACCTCAGAGCCCCAGAATGAAGCTCCACGCTACTTACCTCGGACTCAGCCTGGGCTCTTTGACATCGGTACTGAGTCATCAGCCTTTCAGTCTGAGCCTGAGCTACTGCCTTTGCTTCCAAAAGGTCTTGCAGCCTAGTTTCTTTAGACTGTACATAGGAAGAACATTTTTCATTAACATTTGCTGAATGCACAGACAGCAATGTAGCCATACACTTTAGGCTGTACTCACTGCTAATGCCGACAGCTTCTGCTCATAGACATCCATTATGTCAGATATCCTCATATCTCTGAACGACTCCTTCATCTGTGGAAATACATACAGATTATCAGAAAAGGCTGAGGAAAGTCGCTCTGAGAACAGAGCGGAACTAAATAAGTTTACCCACTTACTTGAGGAAATTTACCCTACACGGCAGAAGTCCTAAGTGTTTATTAAAATATACGCCAAAAGTCAAGTGAAAATGTAACTTGGTGATTTCAGGATGTTTCTTCTTAGGCAGTGTGACTATAACACCAGTTTTGAGCGGCTGCTCATGCTTACGCATAACCGAACGCAAGCTATCCCAGCTGTTCATACAACGAACACCTACTGAAAAGGTACTATCTTGAACCAGAACGCAAGATTCTTGCATATTAACAGTAGTCTCCGTGCAGCTCCAGTTCTCAGCTCATTTTCGTGCTCTCAAGTAGGAAACACGTAGTGTCTTTGCCTGCTTGCAAACTTGTGGTCTCTATTTCCCTTTAGGTATTACTACTCTAAGAAAAGCTTCTGTAAGCTCCCTTGACTCCCCTCACTCTGTACAGTAATACTATTAAAATTCTTCTCAATAACATTCTTTCACACATTTGAGCTTCACAAAACACACAGAATGCACACAGAGATGAAGTAGTGCATATTTCAAGCGAATACATATACTGATTTTTAAAGGAAAGCTCTACTAATTAGAAGGTCTAAGAAAAGATTCACCCGACAATTCATCAACAGCTTTTTCCTCTAAAAGAAACTGAAGCAGCTTTACAATCTGTCACACCTGGAAGCTGCTGCACTAGTGCTGTCAGGCACCCCCGGCTGCTTTAACTGACATTAATACATACACAGCAATGTACCTACAGGCTGTCATGTGCTATCGTGAAAAGGACGATCAATGAGAGCATTCAGTGGCAGAGTACAAAGTAAGCCAATCGAGGCTCACTTAACCTTTTTCACTATTATTCTAACAGGTGACTGGAACCAATAGATTGCCGAGTTTCATTCTTACCTATTATAAGAAAGAAGATAGTTGCAAAGCTAAGGCTGGAGGCAATGCCACTAATACAGATTAACAAGCCATTATCAGGCACTTTCTGTCGTTCATTTTCCAAAACTGCGTACTGTTCTTTTAAGACAAACGAAAAGCAACAATCCATCACTCAGTCTAAAGCAGCTACAAAGCTGCTAGCTTTGAACAGAAAAGAGAAAGAGGAAATACATTCAGTATCTGACAGTACAGCCTGCAAAGCGGCACACTGTATGTGGTGCTTGTTTGGGTGCCTCATTCACCATGCATGTTGCTGCAGAGGGAAGCAAAAGCTTTCTTCTGAAGTAAGAACAGTGCCTTTCCAAGAAGGCCACAATAAATTTAACTGGAAACATTAAAGAGTCAGCTACAGGAAAGAAGGAAAACGTTTGTATGCATGTTCAGGCATACAAGAGATGCACCATACTCTTCTAAAGCAGTATATCATCTCTTTTATCACAAGCTGTTTCTTAGGAAGTGGGAAGGAGAGGCACCCGGTGTGCATTGCAGCAAGTCTTGGCAGCTGCAACTGTATCTAACACCTGCCTCCACATCTGACAGCCGAGAAGCGCATGGGTAAGCCTATTGGAGAAAGATCTCAATAAGGAGCCCCTACTACTGATGTAGCACAAAAAATTATCACTGAATTCTGCTCAGTAGCTCGGTAAAAGGAGCACATTCCAACCAGGCGAGAATCTAAACTGGACTCAACTGATAAATGCGCTGTAGCCTAACACTTAGATTTCTGCCCTGTCCCCCCCAGTAAAAAGTGTCAAATATTTAAAAAGGGGTATATCGATTCTGCTAACCTCTAGTCCAGAATGAAGTTTCTGTATTAATTCCTGAATATTTGAAGTTGTGGATTCATCACTTGAAAGACAGGATGAAGAACACCTCACTGAAGTAACATTGGTCACGGGTGAAAGCAGTTGGATTCTTTTTGACGCATGCTCTGCTTCTTGCTTTCTGTAAGCATTATTCGCTGCAATGCTTTCACCAAGCCTGCATAAACATAAAGACTATTAACGAAAAGAGCTGCTACAAATACTGCAAGGACTGAAGATGAGAACCACTGCATAAACCTACCTTCTCTTTCATTGAAAACAGATTACACAACAGTCACATTTGCATTATCACACATTAAGATGTGGTACTAGACGCACCCAAACTGTTTCTATGGAAAGCAGAAAAAAATTAAAGCCTGCCATGGCTGACCTTTAGAAACAAATGCAGTACCTTGCCAGAAAGGGGATGGTGTTTAGCTCTTCTTGAGCAGAAGAGATCACCTGTCTCCTATTAGCCTGAAAAACAGGTTACTTCACACGTCATTATTCAACTTAACTAGGCCACTGTTTGTAAGCAGGAAGATTGAGAAGGGTAAGAACTTTTACTAGGCACAAAAATAAGATCAAATCATGAAAAGGCAGAGTGCTACCAATAAATCGTAGTTTTTCCCTGTCTCTGATGTTATTTTACAATATGATATTGAGTGCAGCACATTTCATTTTGGAAGCTTTAGAAAAAATGTAAATATTCAGATTAAAAAAGTGCCATCGATTAAAATCTGTACAGGGAACAGAACACAAAAGCTTAGACAGAGGTAATTACATTAACTAGATTCCAGTGTATGCACATAACTTGTAGCTGGTATTTCAGAGGCAGCAACTAATGACATGTTCCAAATCAGAGATAAGTCAAAGAGCTGGTTTTTTAAGCACCAGTCAAAAAATCTTTTCCTACTGATAAATTCCTTACCAAGTCATCCCAGCCACTTCACTGAAGTGCTGTCTCAATTGCTTCATAAGTGAACAAAGCCTATTTTTAACCTGCATTTATAGACATATTATTTGGCTATTCCACTGTACAACTCCAGGCACACTGGATCGTAAAGATCCTTCATTATTCCAGCCAGACCATTTGTTACTGGCCTTTATAAAAAGGTTTCCTGTATCCATAAAACCATGTGATCATAGAACAGTTGAGGTTGAAAGGGACCTCTACAGATCACCTGGTAGCTCTCCTACTCCAAGCAGGTGGCCCAGGACTATGTCCAGTAGTTTTGACTATCTCAAAGGATGACGCTCTACAACTTCTCTGGACAACCTTGTCCAGCGTTTGATTCCCCTTACTGTAAAAGTTGTTGGGATTTTTTTGGTTTTGTTGTGTCCTCTCCCCGTGCTTTTCCAAAGAAATTTAGAATTTTTTTCCCTTGTATTTCAGTTTGTGCCTACCTTGTGTCTTGTCAATGGACACCACTGAAAAGGCTCTGGCTCCATCTTCTCTGTTCCATTCCATCATACATTTATACACACTGATAAGATACTCCCCAAGTCTTTTCAAAACCAACCCCAGCACTCTCAGTCTCACCTTGAATGACATATGCTCATCCCTCCAACATCTTAATGACCCTTCCCTAGACTCACTCCAGTACGTCTGTATCTCTCCAGTACTGGGGAGCCCAGACCTGGACACACCGCTCCAGATATGATCCCACCAGCGCTGAGCAGAGGGGTTTAAGTTCCTGTAATGCTGCTATCTCTACATGCTTTCTCAAAAACAACCAAAAAACCACGATGAGGCAAATCACCGTGATCTGGTTTGGTCACCTTCTTTTTCTCCAATATAAGTAGTAATACAGTCACGATTCCAAGATAATTCAGTTACATTACAAACCTTTCACTCAAAAAAGCAGCTGAAATGCCAAAAAGAAATCTGATCTGGAAGTCCTTTCAGGCAATCCCTATTTATTTCTTTTTTTTAAAAAGCTGTACTAACAAAAAGGGAAGAAGTTTCAGATTGGTTTTTGAGGTTGCAAAGACCACGATACAATTTAAGATATTTCTTCCTACTTTATTACATTTACAGAAATAAGGATTCCATCAAATAGAGCTTCTCAGTATTTTTTACCCTATTTAGACCACCTTAAATACTACCTCAACTGCTATCTGCCTGTGTCTTATCCTATTCTGTTCTTTCTTGGAAGTTTCTACAAAAAGAGTAAACAAAGCTTTAGGAACTGAAGAGTGACACGTCTGTCAAAGTTCAGCAGAGAGAGTAATCTGACAGAATGTTAGATGCACTCCAAGTAGAATGTTCCAAGCACAGACTCCAGGCAAATGAACTCTGAGGGACAGAAGACAGACACCACTATTCTCTCCAGGATCCATGTTAATTGAACACCATCAGCATTTGAACTATTTCTTTCCCTCTGCCCTCTGAGATCTCTACAGTTTCTTAACTATAAATAAAGAAAAGTAATATGCCAAGGTACATCTATATAAATCCAAATAAAAAAAAATATAAAAAAACCATAAAAATGTCAAATCCTACCAGTCTATCACAAAAAGAAACGTACATTATGGCAGGAAAATCTGGTAAGGGTGTAGCCTCAAACAATATTCCAAGTCCCACTTGGACTTGTTCTCTGTGGTCTGATGTTAAAGCAAACGTCAAAGGTGTAATCAAGCGTGGATCCTAAAAAAGAAACTGCTTTGGTCAAAACAAGATATAACAGTCAACAGCAAAAAATCCCAAAACCACCCAGACGTCACAGTATCAAGGCCCACTGCGGCATCTGCAAAGAATGAGGCTAAACACACACACAGAGCTTCCACAACTAGTCCCAGTTCTGTTCTTCATTTGCTATAGCATGGTAATATACAGTATACAGATACGGGTCTGAGTTAGGAAGCCAAACAGAGACCACATCAATCACAGTGACTGTCTTCAGTCACAATTCCATTCTATAAACAATCACTCCCTAGGCTGTTACCAAGCCTGACCTTGCACCCACCCATACACACAAACACTCCCTGGCTCGCTCAAGACCTAGGTGCACTATCAGCAATTCTTCTTCTTCATTAATTATCCACATAGCAGGAACAGGATGGCTTGCAGTTCCCACAGACCATTAACACAGAAGAGTTTTATTCAAAACTTAAGCTACCTTCTAAGTTTCCGAGCCTACAGTTATGGAAGAGAAGTGATTTTAAAAATAGCTTACACTTCAGAGTACTTAGTAACGTGTTTTCCCATTAAAGCCAATGCGACAGGTAAAGAGACTAATTCCTTCAAGTTTTCCAGTGCTTGATTTCCATCACAAAGCTTAAGTTTTATAAGGATTTCCTGAGAACTGAAACTCTCATTGTTACCCATCAAATCACGTAATTTCCATTCTTGAAAGAAAACCCTCCAAACCAGCACAAAGTGTTTGACTGTCTGGATTACTTTTCCATCTACAAAGTAGAAATTGTTAAGATACCATCCGACAATTAGTTACCAGGAACTGTTTTGACTAGGCAAAGTCACATATTAGATATATATATTTAATAATAACCAACTGCACAAATGATTATATGGTTGTGATAGATTTTTTTCCTAGTTTGCTACCTTTAAACTGCAGTCATAATGCAGTCTTAAAAGGATAATTCTTAGCAGCAGCAGAAGTATGATTTCATGTGCGTTACCAAAGTAAATAATTGCAGTAGAAAGCCAACAGCTCCTATTTTAGAATTAACAATGAAACAACCTTTAAGAAACGTGCCCAGGGGACTGCATTTTCCTTGAAGTTTTACCGCTTCAGAGATAAGCCTACAAAACATTCAGAACTAGAACTACCGCACTGCAGTGACACTTCCCTTCCGAGATACATTTCATTCGACACTTTAAAACTGCAAAATACCTGCAAAATTTTGTAGAAGCTGACTTCCATACCAGGTACATCCTGTTTCAGTCTGCTCATAAGATCAAGTGTTTTCAGAATAATATCAGCAGCAAGTTTGCTTTCAAACATACAAATAGAAAAGCAAAGGGGGAAGAAGGGAAAGAGAGAGATTTGACAAATCAGCACTGAAATAAGTTTAGTCAATTTTAAAATAAATAAATACCTTCACAAAGAAATTAAGCGTGTCTATCAAGGCAACAATGCCATCATTGAGAGAGATCCTCTGGCCTGCTGCTGAGCTTCTCCAGCATGCCAAGGCTAGCAACAGCGAAGACCGAAAAAGCACTTTCAAAATGAAACCGAGAAGGGTTTAATCGTAGGTCTAATTATATTTCTCTGATTTTTGGCCATAAAAATTTTGGTTATATTGCCATCCAGGTTAATGACACCGAGCGGAAAGAACGTATATTCCACTGTCAGTACAATAATTCCTTCCCATACCGATGGGAATTGTGGTTGCATAAAACTGAAATGAAAAAATAGGTGCATTAAGCAATTCCGGTAAGCTTCATCTTAGATAAGCTTGAACTACTGCATGAGGCTTAAAGTCTCAATTCCACACAAGTGGATCCCCAGCTCATGCCAAAACCAGTATCTGAATGTTTAAATTAGGTTTTAATTATTGGACTGACCAACAACATTAATTTCTAGTGCCACGAAAATACTAAATTTGATTTTAAACCAGTAATGATTTACATGCATTTAAATGGTGCTTTCAACTACCACATACTTCCCATCGAAACAATATTACAAAGAGTCTTACTAGATTAGATTTTACATCAATTTGTGTGCTCACCACATTTTAGAGTCCCCTCCTTTTGCCCCAAAACCAGTATCGATCCCACTATAGGTAAACTGGTGTTCTATTAGAGACGTGCATTGGTTGGCAGTCAGTACCTTCGAGGCATGCATTTTCAGTATGTCATCTCTACAGAGCAGTAGATTGAGTTAAGAACAAATTTCATGCTTAGCTATTGGCACAAAAAGACAATATTTCCTAATAAAAAGAGGACACAAAAGCAGGTGTATCAAAGCACAAGAGCCTCCAAAAACATGTTTATAACCCAACTACATAAATCACCGGTCATGTTTAACTCACAAACCAAGAAAGCTTCACTTATCAATTAAAAACACACTCGGAAACAAACAGCTAAGGGAAAACCAGTAAAATGAGTGGCATTAAGATGAGCAAAAAGCAGTCAATAATCAGTCCCCAATACAAGAGCACGTTATCTAGGAGTGAACTAGCAAGGAGACTTCTTCACAGAACTCAGCTTAGATGCAGTCACGTCCTCCTTACTATGTGACAGCATGCACACTAAGGACTCCAAGAGGAGTGCAAAATTATACCATTTCACACTATTTTTCCTTATTTCACTGATCTAAATTTGTATCATATTTGGCTGGGAGCTTCACCTGACTTAGCTAGGCAAAAAAACTACGCTGATCAAGAAGATGGGCACCCAAACTCCCCTTCTGATTTCAACAGAAAACACTCATCTTCATTTTTGATCTGCAAAGTGCCACTCTCCTGCTGAATAGCCACCACGTTTCATCCTGTACCAGTATATTACAAAATAATTCCTCAGCAATTAGAAAACTGCTTAAGGTATTTCAAGATGACAGCCCTAAGTAAAATTAGAGCAGTTACTGCCATTAAAAGATATTAAAGTCACCCAAGATAGACATTTTGTCTAATATCTTAGAGCAGATTATGGTGCAGGTATAAATTAACAGCCAATAGGCACACAAAAAGGATATTCGTCAGGACATTAATAGCCTTGGCCATTCTTTCACACTTCTTCACTAATAGCTCATCCACAATCTGCTCTGGCATCTGAAGATGATCAAGAAGAACAGGCAGCAAAAGATCCACAAAATGCTCAGCTGAGGCACCGTTCCCGCTATTAATAACATCCTGTAATAAAGACATTTTATGGCAATTTTTAAAACCACAAAGCAAGGAAGCCAAGCCTACTCTACCCCCTCCTCCATCAGGCTGCCTTCTTGCTTTCCCAGCCTCTTGCTATTTCAGGTTTAAGATTGCGGCTCAGTAATATACTTGAGGAGGGAGTTTAAGAAAGAAACAGCAGAAACTTCCTCACTGCTTCAAGCCTTAGTAAGCAACTGATAGCTTTGCTAGCATCTACCTCGTGACTTCACAAGCTGCTGCATCTTCCATTTAATTTTCAACACTGGCATATTTCTAAACTACAGCATGTCTTTAAAAGAAAAGTTGTTTTGCCATGTATGGCATTCTAGAACAGGAAGAATTTTATTTAGAATATATTTTTACATGCTATTTTTCAAGTAAAATGCTAACAAGAGCTTAAAAAGCAATTAAAAATATAGCTGCTAAGAAGCTCTTCAAACTCAATTCAGTCTTGGTACCTCGAAAATCTCTTTGAATAGTTGCAGTGCTAGAACAGAAGAGTCTTCGGAGCCTTCCAATGGTTGGTTTGACAAGTGCACCAATGCAACAGATGGTTCAAAAGTCTTTGAGCGAGTCACAAATCTGGTATTTCCAGAGACTGGCAAGGCAGATGGTTCCAGTATTGCCTGCCGCAGGATATGACGCAGTTCCATCACAGAACAGAAGGCAAGCAGGAGCTCTAAGATCTGTGTGAAGCGAATGAGAGTTCAAACGCTTTTAAATCAAGTACTTACACAGAAACTGCAACTCCCATAGCACAGGTCTAGAAGATACAAAAGTTCTATGCAACTCTTTTTAGCACCTTAAAAGCTACCTGAAGAACAGTCATCCTCCCTTAAAGCCAAGTCAGCAACAAAGCACAGTTCATTAGAATGGCGAAGGCTTTTGACAGCATTCAGTGTATTGCTTTCCCTTCTTTTTTAAAAAGCATGACTGCTGGGTATCCAGTAAGCAGTAGAAATGCGTATACACTCACAATGAAGAAAGCTATGGAAAGGAAAATACTCTTAAGACACAAAGAGATGCACACGTGCATACTTGGGGATGAAGAGGAAAGCACCCTGGAAGGCTCCTTGTCAATGTCTTGCTAAATCAAGAACAAAATCACATATACAGAAACCTTAGCATTTATTATTTACTATGATGTGAAACACATTCATAGAAAAAGCTTAAGAGTTGTTTCACAGATGTATTCAGCCCAAATATTTTCACAACACTTAACATTTTTGTCTTTAGCAACAGACTGTCAATATTTCATTTACATAAAGTGATAGTGAGTCAAAGTCGAATACAACAGTGAACTGCTTAATCAAATGTGGCATCAATTTGTTCAACTAATAGGAGAGAACGTATGAGTAAGTCTTGGAAGTGAGCATCACTGTTCCCTAGTCAGAGTCCCAGTAGTATTAATTCAAGCTTTAGCCAGTGAGGTAGGGTACACACTGCATTTCTGGTAGACTTCCGACTAGCCAAAGCACAAAAGGTGTTCATGTTGGCTTTTTGCCTTCAGGTCTGCAGCCTGAAAGCAGACACAATCTGGCAAAAAAAACCAACTAACACAAATCCAACCTGACAGCCTTGTGAATAACTACAGTATAGAAATCTGGTGTATAATACAGGTTTATTTTATACAGGTTTAATATCTAGGAATCCCGAAGTCAATATATTTCATTATCAATCCTTGTACGCAAGGAGCCTACTTATGAAAGCAGAAGTGGAACTCGATTAGGAGTTGTATCCTCTTGGCCTTAAATTGGACAAATATAAATACCTTAGATGATGAATTAGGATCCCTTCCATGAAGAAGATCTAATACTTGACCAAGACACGAGGTAAAATGCTCATACCTGCAGCATGCACAGAGAAGAAAAAACATTAAAAGGGAGTTCTGTTACACTCAGACATTTGTACCAAGTGACGAATGCAAGTGCCCTGCTCTTCTCGCTCCCAAACGCTTCAACTACAGTGACAATTTTGATAATGTAACTTCTGTTTAAGATAAACATAGCTTTAGAAACATTCCAAGAATGAAAGAAAATTCCTTAAAATAAGCCAAGATTTTCCAGATATTTTTATTATTAGATTTAGATTGAAATTCAGGAACTAAAATCTCATAGCTGAATTTGCAAAACTAATCAAGCTCTCTACAGCTTTAACACCCTCTGGTAAAATTATTACAGCTTCAGCCATTCTATTCCACTTCAAGATAATATAGACCTGTAACAGGCACGATAGCTGCTCACCAAGTAGTCTCACCACCAATACTGCCCAGACAAAGAACTACTGAACACACTAGTAAACATTCCTTAAGGGATAATGAAAAGAATACATTGATACACATCCATGTGAAACTAGTAACACAAAAATCCTTCCATTTCAGATACAGCCATTGTTATCAACTACTAACATTCAAAAAACATCTAGGGATTTTTTTTCCAGCGTTTGGTTCAGAATACAAATAGCACAGAGCAAAGAAAGAGAACAAGAGCATAGGAGAAAGATCTTGTACTTTAAGGAAGTGAAGCCATACCTGCTAAGATAATCAGCAACTTTGGGGTTCTTCAGAAGATCCATGAATAGATCAACAGAGTATTTTCTTGTTAGAGTACCATCCCCATTTACAACAATATTGAATATTAACTGAAACGTCTGATGGATGTTTCGAGCATGAAAGAGCTGAAAGAAAGAAGAAAGTTATCCACAGGTATGTACTTACTTTACCTAGGTTTTTAGTAAAACTAGCTGGAATTACAATTTTATTTGGTGAGCGTGAGCATTAGCTTTATCTACAAATTAAGAATATAGCAGATTCAAAACATTACTTACTTTTTCTCCTACTTCTTCATTTAAAGTAAGGCTTGATAATAGTGAAAGTGCAAACACAACCATAGTCAAACTACTATGGGCCAGGAAGCTTATTAAGGTACGATAGAAATTCTTCACGTTATTCTAAAGCAAGAAAGAGAAACACAGGCATTACAAACTTAATTCTGTTCTATAAAAACACCAAACTCGCAGATTGCACATACTTAAAAAAAAGCCATACAAATAATGAACAATACAAAAACCACATCTGAACCATAACAGTTCTCTAGGAAATGTATTATAGTGTTATACTGCACAACATTGGTGTTGACGTCAATGACTAAATTATCTTTTGAACTTTTATAATGAAAACAACCAAACAAAAACCAAACCCAAGCAAAATAACAAAACCATCCAAGGAAGAAATTCCATCATTATTTTAATGAAAGGTGAGAATGTAATTTTACTGAAACCTCTAACAGAAAAATCACCACTGAAAATTGAGCCTTGTCCCTTCTCTGCTCAAAGAACAGTGCTCATTACCTCTGCTTATCAAGACCAGTGGTATTTTAATGTCTTTTAAAAGGCAAATTCCTTTCTTGGCCAAAGTTACCAACCCAGCTGATGGAAAAAAAAAAACAAAACCAACTACAGTCTTTATATGTTAACAACATTTATTTCTTCTAAGGAAGAATGCTCAAATTTTCATTTCACCTTTCATTTGCAGAGAACAGTTGCAGACACTGAATGCATAACACAGACTACTGCAACAACACAGCAACGTGGAGAAGGAAAAAGAACACCAAGTTTCCTGAGCTACTGGGGTTTTTTTTCCTCAAACGTTTGAGAAACAAACACCAGCACTGCAGAACAAGCAGGCCAGGGTTATTACTGCCACAAAAAATAGTGCCTAAGAAATACAAAGGTAATTCCCCACAGTCAAGTCTTTTGCACTCAAGCCAGACGATCACGCCACAAAAGCAAAACTCTTACCAAAGATTTAATCCGTGTTTGAATAGACAAGTTGTGACGACAAAGATTTGCCAGGAGTCCCAAACACGGTATCGTTAACTCATCTTCAGTGTGTTGACTTCAAAGTGCAGAAGTTTAAAAAAGAAAATATGTTTTTATTAAAGCATCCAGAATTTAATTACAAGAAGTTGTAGTGTGGGGGACAGCGGGTACGGAGGATTTTTTGGTTTGGGTTTTTGTTTGGTTTTTTAATTAGATGCCATCCCACCAAGCAAAGCTAAATTCAAACTGCAGTCACCACAGCGTGAGCAGTTTTTAATGGAGTACCCCTGAAAAAAAAAAAAAAAAGCCAGAACCAGAGATCAGTGCTATCAAAGACAATTTATTGCAGGTGCTTAATAGTCATTAGACCTTTTATGAGTACACGTTAGATTAATACAAATTTGGTGCACAAGTCTACTCCTAATGACAGGCATGGATTTTCTTCTGGCTTTTCTCTTTGCCAGCTCCCTGCTGCTAAGGGTGTTGGGAGTGGGCTACAAGGCAAACTAATATTCAATCACCCAAAGTTCTACAATCACAGCAGCTGGCAATCTGTAACAGCATGGTTTTCAAAGAATCCAGAACAAAAATGCCACAGCTTACTCTGGAGACCAGGTTAATGCGATATGCTAATGGCCTTCAGAAAGTTTGGAAACGTAGGTACTTCCCATAAGAAAAGACAACCAAGTGCACACTTACACATGCTGCGTTAGAAACGAAATCAATTCCTCGATGTTGGCACCAGCAGAAAAGACAGGAACATTGTAGGTTAGCTTCTGCAGCAGCTGAATACTCTGAGGAAATAAAAGCTATTCACATGTCTTTCCTACAGTGTATCACTGAAGAATGTTACAAGTTACAAAAGCTGAAACTGAAAGAACAAATAACAAGACACCACCACTAAATTAATTTTCAGACTCCCTAATGTTAACATAGCAATTACATAAACTGCTGCGAGCACAATGAGTAATGTCCTTCCACACTGACGTACTTCGTAAAATCCCAAAAAGATTAATATCATTTTATTTTGACAGAGAAGTTACCTTTAGTCCATCCAGTTCTTCCCATTACCTCATCAGCAAGTTCCGCATTCTGTCAGTGAGAAAAGGGCTTTTTCCTACTGGGAGATCTAGAAGCGTCATCAAAATCCAACAAGCACTTTGCAACCTCTAATAAAAAGTACGTTTACAGGAAAACAGGTTTGCTGGAAAGACTGCCAACAGATCCAGTGGTAGTAAAGTCCTTCATTCAGCATTCTTTTGGCCCATAAATGTGTTAATATCAAGTTAATACAGAATCATAGACTGGCTTGGGTTGGAAGGGACCTTAAAGTTCATCCAGTTCTAACCCCCCTGCCACAGGCAGGGACACCTTCCACTAGATCAGTTTGTTCAAGGCCCCAACCAACCTGACTTTGAACAGCTTCTTTCATTTCTTCACAATTACATGACAAAGACGACATTGTCCATGCTTTTGTTACGAACATTAGGAGAAATAACTAAATACCTCAACTGACAGTAGCCTTCCAAGCCCTCAAGCAGTTTTTTCTTGAAATAATTTAAAATACAGGGTAGCTTTTTTTTTTGTTGATTGGTTTTGGTTTGTTTGTCGTTTTCTGATTTTCTTTGAATTTAAGCAGGTGAGAAACACAAGCAGGATTAAAGAGAGAACGCAAAGAACTCTAATGCAGTATAATAATCCTGTCATACTAGCCTCATACAACGAATAAAACATGCAGCTAAGATTAACTCTCCCTCAACACATTACTTCAGACAGCACTTTGGAAGTTATTATATGCATACAGTATAATGCACACTACATAATTACAGTCAAGTATTATTAAGCATTAGTTCCTGTTACCTGTAATAAGACTGGGTCACTAAGATTAGTAGAACTTCGATGAACCACTCCTGCCAGCACACTGGTCAGATTGTAGGTATCTTGTAGAGTTTCTCTGGTCTCATTGTCTAAAGCTAGAATTGAAGATTTATTAAAAACAACACATATCCCATCTAACAACAAAAGCAACTGGTGTTTTGGGCTACCAATCTAAGCAGACACAAGTAAGAGGCAGCAGAACCTACTTTGTATTTGGGAAACTTGATGCATACAGGCTCAGGCCATTGGAGAGCCCAAACTGCAGCCCAGCAAACACTCCAATGAGAGAGGTAAACTAAACTGATGACAGTTGTTGATGTAATCTGGCTTCTCCCTATCTATCTCTGCATCCCCCTAGACAGGTTTTGTCACTTATTAAAAAAAAAGGGTGTATTTTCCAGCTCATAAAAAAAAAAAAAAAAATCAAGGACAAGAGAATAATTCTTCACCCTACCCAAGGTGGAAACAAATTCTGACAAGCATGATGGTTCTTGTTTCAGCGATGACCTGAAATTTGCTTCCCATGGTGATACATCATCTTATCTGGCCTTGTACGTACATTCGTGTGGCTCAGCCAAGCGCTCCACTAAAATGAAAACCGCTTCGTCTTTCACACCTTAGACTTTTTCCAAGTTCATCACCTACGCCCCAGAATCAGCACCCATCTTGTCTTTCCTTTCCCAGACCAAAGATAAAAAGTTTAGATGCAAACCTTACCTAGCTGTGACAGCAAAGTAACCAAAGACAAGGTTAGAGATGGGTTTATATTCGCATCCTCAAGGAGTTCTACTAGGCAACTGAGACATTCACTTGGCAGAATCTGATTTGAAGCAAACAATCGTGTAAGCTTCAGTCCAGAGATAACCTGGAAATGAAAGGAGAAAACGAACCTTTATTACTCAACTGCAGCAAAGTATTTAACACAGAAGCCAAAACACAGAGCTGTATTAAATACACTCTGGCCTATTTGGCAGGCTGAGAATGTAAATGCACTCTAACAGAACATTTGTATTCACACTGGGGGGAGAGGGGAAGAATTCTGAAAAAAAAAAATAAAAAAAAATTAAAAAATCCGGGTTTCATTGTCAGGGATGTGCTCCCTTTACTTTTGGAAAATATCAAATTTCCACTGTGATCATTCATAACACCTTGGGGCTTCTTTTGTTTGCTTGCTGACCACTCATAGTAACAGCTTCCTTTTTATTCTCATAGCTGTAGCAGAGCAACACATGTATTTCTTCACACAATGAACAGAATTAATACCAGATTATGCTTCCTACACGTGTTTTACCATAGACAGAATACAAGGATTACTTATTCTGAAAGAACAACCAAACAGATTGCAAACGTTTTGTAATCAGCCTTCAGCTCAGCCCACCCAAACAGCAACGATGCGGACAGGAATCCAAAGGTGCTGCTCTGCAGGAAGGATAAGCAGTAACAGGCAGTGCTGCTTTGGGACCACTCTGTGCTTGAGATGAAAAAATGGGAGTTTGAGGAAGCCTATATGAGAATATGCTGAAAACTATATACCTGCACATCAGTACACGTAGAAAGGAATTACCCTTTCCTAACAGAGCAACCTAATATTGTTCTTGCATATCCCATGTATATATCTCTTAAATGGATACAAAGAAGAAATCTAGTCTGAACACTAACTCTTATATTAGTGCTTCAGCAATTAGAAAACCAAATCTGCATTTGCCAAAGGTACCTAGCAGATTAAGCAACTCAAGTCAAGTGTGCCAATCTCTCCCCATACCAAGCATGCCCACAGTCAGGCTGCATACAAGGCTTTACCGGGAGGTCTGGGAAACGGACAGGCCTTCCCTGAGCAACAAACACTTTTGATTACATGCTCCATTAAACCAGCAAACCCCAGACACAAGGCAGCATTCAAACTCGGTTTTTAAAGTGTGAAAATAAATGATCCTCGGGAGTCAGAAATGGGGGTGGGGGGGTGGGGAAGTTAATCCTAAGGCCTGTTATATGCTTAGCTGATACACATGTAAGTATACTGACACAAACAAAACCACCATAAAACACTATGAAAGAGAACACAGCAACGGTCCAGAAACACTGCTAAAAACTGAAACGCCTCCTCCGTCCGACGGCCTCCCCCGGCCACCAGCTCCCCTGGCAACGCCACCGAGCGAGTTTCCCCGTCTCCACACGCTAAGCACCGGCGCCCGCAGCCAGCGGCGGTCACAAGCGGGCCAAGGCCCCGGCGGCTCCGGATCCCGGGCTGCGGCCGAGCAGCGCGGTGACGGCGAGGCGGAGACAGCCGAGGCCGGGCCCCGAGTGGAGACACCGCAGCCACCGCCATGTTCCCGGCCGCACCGTCACCTCCCCGCTCCGCTCCAACGGCGGCCCCCGACCAGCGCCGCCCTCACCTCCAGGCTGCGCTGCAGGAGCGCCGCGTTGGGAGCGGTCTTGGCAGCCCGATAGTGCGTGGCTGCGAGGAGCAGGGACTTCATGCAGCCCGAAGCATCCATGGCTCCTCAGCCCCGCTCTCAGCAGCGCAAACGACGAACACAACTCGTATTTCCCGCCGCCGCCATTTTGACGGCGCCATCCACTGAATGGGAGGGGCCGCCGGTCCCGAGGCGCATGACGGGCGGACGCCGCCATCTTGGTTCCGGGGGTGGGGACGGGGTGAGGGAGGTAATGGCGGTGGGTTGTGAGCTGTGGTGGGGATCCTCATACGTACTGTACCTATGAAATAAAGCAGTGTCTTCATCCTGCTAGGTGTGTAGAACGTTCCGCTCCTCTTGCAATCCACCGGAACAATTCATCAACGTTACAAGTACTTCAGACCGTTTTCATGTTGTGGATTAGTTCTTCATGGCATCCGTTTAACGTGGCCTTTTGGTTTTGATTATTCCAAACTACAGGACAATGCTAGTATTTCCTGACATACTGTCCGCTTAGGTGAAATACTATCCACTTGTCCAACAATTGTAACATGCATTATGCGCAAAGTAACAGAGGTAAGAGGGGTTTAAGCTTCATATGGTGCTGGCAGAATACTTGTCATGTATGCTTTTTTATCAACACGTATCGCTTCTGCCATAAACTACTTTGCTTCATGCACATTTGCTTATTGTATTTATATTGCTGCTTTCTGACCGATCGTTCATTTCGGCAGTAGCCGTCTTGGACAGTCTGCTAACTAACTAAAAAGCCAAAGCACACATACATGTACGCAGATACTCTTCCCCGACACGTGTCTCTTACAAATCCTTTATTACTGAACAGAAATGTACAGTAGCTTGTACTGGAGCTGCTGGAGGAGAACACGGCTGTGCCTGCTCGGACAGTCTGCAAAAGGAGGAGACCAACTCGAGAGGTGCGGATCCACAGTGGAGATTGCCCAGCCTGGAGCTCTCCCAGCGGATCCCTTGTGCTGAAACGGCAGCTTCCAGGGTTGCCGGGTTGCAGATCCTTCAGGGAAGGACCGTGACGTAATCGCCCTCCTCGATTTCTGTAAAGCAGTGAAATAAAAGATGCGATTGCAGATGGGTGCTCCGAACGAGGGTGTGTAACCACGGGGCCCCTGTAAGCTGGGAATACATGTTTTCCAGGGCATGTGAGAAGGAAGGATGTTGAACCTCTCTGTCCGTGAAAGCTGGTCTCAGAGGACGCTTTGCAGCTATTCACCCCAAACCTGACAACGGAATCATCTTAGAACCCCCCCAACCAAACCAAACCCAAAACCCCATCAACAAAAAAAGGCAGAGCTACGTTTCTCACCGTCATAAATTACATTCTTTCCTGACTTGAACCTCTGGCTTCTGTGCGAGGCCTCTAGTTTCTTCACTGGGTAGCGGAGGTTTGTTACTAGGCCTTGATTTGGCTTTTCATAATTGTATATGAGATCCTTCAATGTTCTGAAGGTCTTCTCTGGTAAACCTCCAGAAGTCTGCAAAGGGAAAATAAAGCTTGTTCTCAAGTGCCCGTTCACATGAAGACACCTAAATGAAAGGAAGGATAGGTTGTTTCTGTTTTACCAAGGGCTGTTTTGCACGTAGATTTGGGGACAGAATGTTGCACTGTCCTTTAAACACTAGGAACACCTATTAAGTGGCATGATGTAGGGCACTAAATGTAAACTCCCTCACCATCATTTCTGTTATTTTATGGAAAAAAAGAACATCAGTTTAAAATACCGTCTCCAATGTGTGCTGCAGCAACCTGCTGCAGCAGAATGTCGAAGAATGATGGCATTACAGAATCATCTCTGGCCTTAGAACACAGGTTCAGGGGCAACATATTTAGTTCGCACTTAACGTATTCAAACAACTACTTGACAAGCAGAAGAACGTCCAAACGTTTTACAAAACATCAGCATTGTCTAGTGCAGAAGCCGTGGACGTGCCACAGGATCCGTGTGGAAGTCCCCAGCACCAGCTTTCCCTTTTAGGCAGGAGTTTATTATCTGTCCTGCTTTGTGACTTGCATTGGAGACTCCTGAGGCCAAACACAAAGGGTGGCCCCTCCTGAGGGGGTGAACAGTGTTCTCACAGCTGCTATTGAACATGTGGGTTCGTACAGCTGGACTGAACTGCTTCCACAGCACAGCCCTGTAGTGATCTGTGGGGGACTACGTGACTGAGGGCATGAAGTTAGAACTTAGCCTTGAAGATATCAAAGCTTATCCATGAAGAATGAGGCACCAAAGGTATCCAGATGGGAAAGCAGAAGGCATCCGGAGGAGCGAGCGAGTCAAAGGGAGTAACTAACTGCAGAACAAGAGCTTGGCAAGATAGCAGACTTTAGTAATGTGGCAAAGGGTCATCCAGTAATGTGCTGTTGCTAACTGATGTAACCTGCGGCTAAAGGACACATGTATGCTAGAAACTGTATATAAGTAAGGGTTTGTAATAGTAAAGGAGAACTTCTACTTCATCACCAAAGAAGCATGTCACATGTCATTTGTCCATCTCAACCACGACATCGATCTGTGCAGAGACTTTGCTTAGGAAAAGTGGGGATGTTTGTGTTTATGGCATTTGTCTTCTAAGAAACCATTATGCGTGCGGAGGCCCTGCTTTCCGGGAGGTGGCTAAACATCTGGCTCTCCATAGGAAGTAGTGACTAAACTCCTTCTCTGTTTGTATGCACTACTTTGCTTCACCTATTAAACTTTTACCTCGATCCTCACCTTTGAGGAGTTTCCTCACCTTTGCTGTTCAAGTTCTCTTCCTCCCACCCTGTCCTGCTGGGGAGGGAGCAAGCAGCTGTGTGGGTACTTAGCTGCTGATCAGGTCAAACCACCGTACTCTCGGAAGTTTACAGCTGAATCTGGCCCTTAAAGACCCTTTCAGCATCAACGATCCCTTTCAGCATCAATGTATTATTTCAGTCTGTGATGTTAGTAAAGCAAACCAATCTGACTTAAGAATTTAAACAGAACTCTGCTTTCACCTTCTTGGTAAAACCTTGTCAGGAGAATTTGGGTTGAAAACACTGGAAGTGTTTGAGTTATTAATCTGCTGATAGGCATGACAGCAAACAGCAGCAGAGTGGCTATAGTCCAAGTAGATTGGTTTGTTGACAAAGAATGCTCTTCTGAATAGGAAATTGTGTCTTTCGTACTCAGTCAAAACCACTAATAAGCAAGAAATTAACAGCGTATGAGAACTTGGTGTGTCCTTCATGGAGCGTGTTCCTCATTCCACTTAAATGCTGCTTAATTGTTGGCAGTCCTCTTGGCTGTCCTACTACAAGCTGAGGAGTGAGCCAGCTTTTTAAGTGTTCTCTCACCATGCCAAGGGAATTGATGGATGCAGCCTGCTCTTATGCTTGTTCAAGCAAAGAGCAGCATTATCTGTGGTCGTCACTTCAGGAGCCTCAGCATCACGCAGACTTACAGATAGGTCTCTCTAAATCAAAAAGATCACTGCAATATTCCAAATCCATATAAGATGCTGGGTGCAATGGCAGCGTTTCCAAATAGCAAAAGCTAATTAGGAACAGGAGCAAGAAACAAAAGTGATAGATTTTTCTTCAATGCTATCAAAAAGAAATGGTCAAATCAGAAAGCAGCTGGTCAACAAATAACAGATCCACTTAGATTGTGAGGGAATTCTACTTCTAAGCTCATATGTAATAATAACATTAAAAAGTCAAGAATTGAGTAGAAAAGAAAGCAAACTCGGGAAAACTTGCTAAGGTAATGTGTTCATGCGTACTGAGTTTTTAAATCAAGAAAATTCTGTTTAGTGCAATCTTTACAGGCAACAGAAGAGTTACTCACCTCTATTTTAAAATATCCTTCCTGTTCCCTGAAGATACGGTACGTGTAGATCCATTTTTCAAAACTGAAAAAAGTTGCATACATTATGCTTTTTATCAACTCTTAGACCCCTGCGACTTGCTTAGTCTGCTACAGCTTATCCTGGCAGCCAGCTTTTGTTTTTTTGCTTGTGTCTGAAAGAAAACTGCAATACCCCAAAGTCACAAGAGCTATAACAGAGATCTAATTAGCTGCAAAACCAAAAGTGAGGTGCTCTGCTTTCCCTGCAGTCATACCCTAGGGGAAAATGGGCTGGCTTCCAACTAATTGCCACATCCACAAGAGAAGCGGTCACCTCTCAAAAGACTGATCTACAGCTGAGAACAAGGACAAGATGTTGATGTGGGGTATGACACAAGACTGCAGTGCTGTATGGAATCAAGCACACTGGCATGGGGTGATGCTCTGGAAGACTCTCTTTGTGAATATATCTTCTATCATATTGAAAGATGTTGGGAAGGATGTGAGTGGGGGAGAGAGAAAAATAGAAAACCGTATTACTTCAAGTAACGGGCACAAATGATTCTGTAGAAAACTTGCAGTTTACCTTTCTTATAACATCTGCTGGCATTTCTCTGAAGAAGAGAACGGGTGAGGAGGGTGCCATGAAATACACAGGAGTGTGAACCTGCAGAAAGTTTTTCATGTAACCTGCTTTCGTTGTGGGAGCCCTCAGGTAATTGTGGCACTAAATTCAAACTGTTATTCTGCCCGTGCTGCCCCACACAGTAACCCTTTCAGGTGTCTGAACCTTCGTCTGTTCCAGATGCGATCGTGTACCGGGCTGTTTCAACCTGGAACACGTTTGATTTGACCAGAGTATAGCTAGAGATGTGTATGATACTGGACATATACTAGCAAGCGTTTATGATATTAGGGACTTAACAGTGGGCTGAGTCTCTGACCTCTGCTGCCCAAACAGATACTGTGGTGGAAGGAAGGGGCACCACGCTGTTAACCAAACTGATAGTGGAAATGTCTGCAAACAGCAGGTAGTATTAAAGACGTGAGAAGTTTGCAGTAAAACTGAATGAGATAGAAAAGCAAAACTGAAGGGAGCTTAGAGTTTACAAAATGAGAGAACATTTCATATCTTGAAATATAAAGTTACTCTTACCAGAGGCTTTGAGGAACTTACGAACTAAATCTAACACAGGCCTTTATACAAGAGCAATTTTATTCCACAGATATCCCATCCTTTCATCTGTCTTCTTACCTTCTTCTTGTGTGATACCTCCCTAGATTTCATTTTACAGGTTCATCACAAGAAGGCAGTTGAATTCTTAAAGAGATGGTAGTAGAAAATGGCTGCACAAGTCCTACTTGTAAGAAAATTATTCTTCCTTTGCAATTCCACGGGTTTTATTTATTACTACTTTTAATAACATGCAGGTGTTGGAAGACTCAGGCTACTGATGGCTTTGGATATATTTTGTTAACAGAAATAAAAAGCTTTATCAAATATGTCAATGGCAGCTGTTCAGAAGATGAACTGGAGATCATGACCATGATCAAAAAAGGCAGTAAAGTTGCAAAGAAACATATGCCACAAATAAGTAGGGGGGAAGAGTATCTGAAAACAAGTTCTTTTAACTGGTACACGTGTTCATCAGGACTTCAGCTGTAGCTACATGAATTGAGCTGTCAGTTTTTAACACTAAATCCCCACAGAGGCTGGAAGTCACATGCTTTTACATATCCGTGAGAAACAAAAAGCAACTCGTGTGGCCCCAGGCTGAAGCTTCCTGTCAGCTTGCATCTGCCCACAGTGTACTCTGTAGATGTGCCCTCTGTTGAAACTCGTGGCACACACCTAAGTAGCCTTCACTTCCATCTGCTCCTACTGCATGTAGGTCTCAACAGCCATCTTCCCATGTCAGGGACTAGTACTGCAAATTTTCCTCTGTGCCAGGATTCCCATTTGTCCCTTCTGGCAGGGGATGCATGCCCCTTCCCCCCCGTGCTCCCTGCCCTCTCTGCAACCCCTACCTTGACTGCTTCTACACCATACTGAAAGCCAGTTCCCACAGCTCCCTCCCAAAGGCTCCGTTTGCCCTCAGCTTATCATTTCTCTTTATTCTGTCATTTCATGGACTTCATTTCTTCTGCCCACCAACCCCATAGTATTCCGTTTCCCTCTCTCACTTTCTCCCCTTCTCCTTTGATTTGTTTCAAAAGAAATGCATTTCTGATTATTGATAAAACATTTTCTCATATTTTTTGAATTAATTAGATGTGTTGTTATCAATTTTTCATGTCATAAACAAACCCTCAAGAAGAGTGTAAAACCTCATAGCGTCAAAAAAAAAAACACTCAGTGTGATTTATAAACTTTTAACACATTAGGAACAGATCAATTATGTATCAATAGTGTGAAAAAAGCTTCTTGAAAGGGAAATAAAAGTGCTATTCCCTATTGGGAAAAGGGAATAACAACATTTTAATTGTATTGATTAAAGTTAAGGACTAGAAGTAGATATTTCTTTTCTATGCCCGTCTCGTTCATGGACCTGTCATATGAATTCAAACAGGGCTTTATGGCTTTCTGGCTCAGCTTGCGCTCTTACATCAGATAAAATTCCTTTGAAGCATATACTCTGTTAATAGTAGGGAGGGACTATTAATGCTAAAGAAGATGAACACTTGTCTTTGGATCTGAAAACTCATAAAATAATTAGTGTACTTACAAAACACAGAGACACAAGACTCCCTCCATGCTTTCACTGTCTCGTATTAAATAGCTACCATTCTTTCCCTTCTTGCTCAGCAGTTCTTCACAGGTTCTTCTTGTTATCTTTCCATGAAAAACTGGGAGCTCCATGGTCAAAAGAAAACAAGGTCTCTTGCCTTCCAAAGCAATTCAGAGAAAGTCAGAAGCCTGGCATTAAAAGAAGCCTTACTCTAAAAGCAGCTGACTGCAGACAACCAACATTTGACATGCGAAGTACATACATGAGTTCATCGGTGTCGTTATCACTGACCAGTGAAATCGGTTACTGGCCTGAGCTTACAGGCCACGAATGCAGTGAAGACAGGAAACGGGAAATGGTTTGTGCGCAGTGGTCACAGTCCACCTGAGAAGGGAATAGTCTTTTGTCACATTATGTCAGCAGATGTTTGGGTTGTGTATCACACTTCTAAGCCATGTAACAGCTAAGTTGACACATAAGGATATTTTTAAGAAGTATATTTATATTTTTAAGTTAACTTTTAGGTTTAAAGTGGCTCAAAGCCCTGCAGTAATTAAAGTATATTAAAGTATAGCTGTTTTATCAAGAAGTTCTGCTGTCTCTGTGCCATGATTTAGGAAACATGGCAGGAAAGAGAAGGAGGTCAGACGGTGCCTTTTGCCACTCGTGAGAAGCTGCTGTCAAGTCAACAGGAGAGGATACAGCCACATGTAGACCTGCTGCTCCCTGATGGAGGAAATGCTCCATGGAACATATTCTCCCAGGCATTCTGGGATTTCCCTGATGGAAGCCATGGGCCTGGGGAGGAGCACACACACCTGGAGAAGCAGGAGACAAGGACCAGGCTGAGCAGTGTTTGTGAGGGACAGCAAATTGAAAGAGGACACAAAGATATGGGGGAAGCAGTGATTTAGAGGGCAAGAATGGCAGGAGAGAGAGAATCCTCAGAGGAGAAGGATCTAGGGCCCCTGCAATACAGCCCGTCCTTGAGGGCAAAATGGAGCCCAGATACACAAGTGCTGGCACTGGCAAGAATCTTCCTGATTTCAAAACATACTATTTGCACATTCACCTCCCAGCTCTCACACCTAGGGCCAACTCTTTATGAAGTCCTCATGATGCATCATGATTTCCCTGTTGCCAAGCTGTGCCCAGAGGTAACGAGTCCTGTAATTTCTGCTCAAGATCTGGCACCACTGCTGTCACTTAACTTCATTAGTACTGGTGACATTGGCCCTGCGCGGTGCAAGGCCAGGATGCACCTTGCTGAATGATCCACGCTGAAGACGAGGGAATGCCAAAAAATGACATTTTGATATTTCCAGCTTCTTTTTCACAAATCCTCCCCCGTTTCACAACACTCCAAGAAGCTTGTAAAGCACTCGACAGTTAGGTTATGGCCAGGCTGCAGCGTGCTGCTGGCAAAATCTCAGTTCTCCTCCCTTTGTGCAAAGGAAGTAGGATAAAGGATTAGGTGTGATGGTAGGGGTGGGGAGTTACATGACACTTATTTCTTCTGTGTGTCGTATACCTCACTAAAGCCATACCTTGGACTATGCTACAGGAATAACTCAGGACTGTATAGGGAAGGGAGAAGTTAACTATAGGAACTCTTGTCTTTTTTATTCAAAATTAATAAGTGAATTTGAGAAAAGAAAATGAGCGTTTGTGATGTCCTGATCAGCCTCAGTCAGGAAGCCATGGAAAGCTCCAGAAAAGACTTGGCAATCCTCTGTTCATGCAGAGGTTTAAAGAGAATTAACCAAATGAAGCTGTAAAACTATAGAAGGATTTTAGTAGAGAAACAAAGAGTGAGATACAGTGAGCACTGCCATCCTGACCACAGAGTGGTAAATACTGACAGAACGTTAGAAGGCAAGAGCAGCAATATTGTACGTGCAGCTGTAATTTTCATGGTTCTTAGTCTGACAACTTTATACATACAAAAATCTTATATTATTAGTGTGTTTAACTGCAAGTTAATCACGTATGACACTAAGAGCATTTCCAGATGGCATCTTAGTTCAGGAATAAAGCAAAAAGGTACACCTTTCTGTCAAACAAATTTAGAGAGCTTGAAAAAAAGGCTCCCCAAAGAGAAATGCCTAGGAATGGCAACTCCAAGGTGAAGCTAAAGCTGACGTCTGTACTGCAGTGACCACAGACTACCAATAAGACAAGTCCCTGCCCCCAAGGGGATAGTGAGAGTGGGGGGAAATAGTCCTCTCTCACCATGCAAGTGTTCTTAGAGGCATGTGGCAAAGGTTCTTGTTACCAAATACACCTTTATTTTCCTACAGGTTAAAACTGCAGCTTTTGTCTACGCATCTTATGAACAGAAGATTTCCATGAAGTATTGTGATGTGAATGACTCTTCCAGAAGCCCAGCTCTGCAGAGCAGGAGCAGCAGCAGCTGCTCAGCCCCAGTGCTGCCCTGCTTCAGGCAGGTTCTCTCTCCTCTGCCTTCAAAGTAAAGCAGATAGGAGACAATTTCAAATTCCTCTTTCAGGAAGGTAATGACTACATGATCTTCACAATTATCCCTAAAGACCTCATTAGCTAGTTGCTGAAACAGAAGACAGTCATTTCAGTAGATCCTGTGGATCTGAAGCTAGAAGTTACTTAAAGAGAAAGAGCAGCAACATTACACCCACTCACTGCTCAGTAGAGTGCTTCTCTGATGGCAGAAAATCCTAGAGAGGGAGAAAGTGCTTGAGCAAAAATGGGGGTTAGGGGCTCCTTTCTGCAGCAGTCACCATCCACAGGCTTGACCCCCTTCCTCCTCAGGCAGCACCAGGTTTGGTTTTGCCTAGCCTCTTCCTTTCCCTGCCAATGGCAGCTGCAGTGTTGGCACCAGTCGTTAAGTCAGCAGGCTTCTCCTTCATCAGTGCTCTTCAGCAACTCGGAACTGGCTCTGGGAAAGATATGGTTAGGTTCGAGATGATACTGAGACCCAGGCAAAGGGCATCAAGCATGGGGAAGCAGGGAGCAGGGTCTCTCTGGCAAAAAACATGCCAGTGGCAAGCAAAGCATGAAGAGGGGATTCCGCGTGGAGCAGCAGGAGCAACAACTGGGGGGACTGGGAGAAACAGAACAAGGTGCGAGACAGTGGATGGAGAAATAAGAAAGAGGCTGTAAATATGGTCTGTCAGTTAGCCACAAACATCATTTGGTGGCCAGACACAGGAACTCCACATGGTGTCTTGCATGCATACATATATTTGCATATATATGCTTTGCTCTGGCACTATGGGCTAGTTCAGGGCGAAAATGCAAGGCTCTGGCAAAGACAAAACAGGACTTGCAGATTGCAGCCTGGCATACCTGGTGATGGATGCTGTGTAAATACCTGGAAGGATGGGGGAGATGTCCTTTGCAACCACCACAAAGCTGTGCCATGAGCTTCACCATGACTTGTAGCACTCAGCATCGAATCTTTCCCGTGTATGCTGGGATCACATAACAGTGTATTTCTGTGGGCCATTTTTAGCCGTAAACTCTGAGCAAGCATTTCCTAGCAAGTATTTCCGGCTTAACAAATTTAGCAAGTATTTTTGGCTTTCACGATCCTGCATATACCCAGGCTGTGTCTCAGCTGAGTCTGAGGAGTGGTCAGAAATAGGAGGTGGTGGGGTTAACTGCAATGAAATTTGTGTGTATTTCAGTTCATAGGCCAGGGAGATGCAGAGAGAGAGAGCAACACTGGGTTTCCTCACCACTGTTCACTGATGGAGACTTCAAGACTGCCTGATATTAAGGGAGGCTCATATTTCTGTAGAACTGGCAGGGTTGTTGCCTACATGACAGTTAGGAGCAGAGTCTTAGTGAATCACCCCATGCAGGATACTGCATGGCATAATAACTTTTGTGCATCCAGAATGGGGATGGGGCTTCTGATCAGTGTAAAAGAGCCCTTTCCTGGAAGCTGCTGTAAACCTGCCTGGTGAAAACCACAGCAGGCCAGCCTGGTGTCGTTTCTCACCTACAGCTCATTCTCATGTTGGCTATGTTTGTAGCAGTGACGGTTTGAACCCACTCAACATTCATGCTGTGGACGGTTTGTGACAATGGGGGCTTTTCATTGCAGAGGCAAAAAAAGACCAGGAACTGCTCTAAGTTCCGTTTAGCTTCTGATAAGAGGCCTGGGAAGGTAGAATGGCAGTGATGCCCCAAGGCTGGGGGCTTGAGATGTTGAGCCAGTCACACCAGGCTGAGCCTCTGGGAATTACCGGGCATATCCTAGCTACACTAAACCAAACTGTTGCTGTTGTGAATCTGATCTTAAAATCATTTTAGTCTGCTCCAAAATAGGATTAAGTTGGTTTGTTTCTCTTTGTCCACTGCGAGAGCTCAAAGTTCCTAGGATAGCCTCTTGCCTAAAAGTGGATGGAATCTCTCCATTAGAAGAGCAGGTTAGCTACTCTTCCTTACACAGAACAGCTGTTACAGAACCAAGACCTGCAATGTTTTGGCAGCAGTGCCAAGCCCTGGTTGACCACGTATCTAACTTGCTTTCTGCCACACTGCTACCTTTACCCAGTTCCAGTTTTGCCTTCTGTTGAGGGGCATAATAGAGCCTTTTCATTTTGACACCTAACCCTAGCATTGACATTTGGAGCTCTGGTTCTATAACCTGTCCTTGCTGCAGCTCTAGCATGGCAAAGCTCTTGAGCGTGCCTTTTGGAGGAAGAGCTGGGTTGCTTGACAGGACTGAGGGTTGAATGTTCAGTGAATAAGTGGGGAGGGTGTGGGAGATCAGGGTTCAATCAAAGGCTGTAATCAAATGCAGCTAAAAGCAAAGCCGGTGTGCATGAAAACTGTAGTGAATAAAACAGGAAGCTGAAGTGTCATTTGTGTTTTGACCAGATAACAAAATAGACAAGAAAACAGGAAGCAACCCAAGTACTAGCTAAGCCTCCTGAAAATTTGGGTTCTCATTGAGCTGTGTCCCTAGGCAGTTACAATACTGTGGCTTACTATACAAATGGAACCAATAGAGGGTTCTGCAATAGTACAGTTACAGTAACAAATGACAGTTGTGAAAAAATCACAACTGTAGCATAATATCTACACCAGTTTGTACTTTTGCAATGTATTGTACCTTAGTACAAAGGGGTTTTCTGATATTTGTTGATGGCAAGATTTACTTTAGACCGAAAGAAAAATGGTTCTGTAAATTCAAGAAGAAACTTTGCCTTGTGTGTGTGTTACTTACTGATTGATGCTGGAGCTGCCTGTGCAGTGCCAGGACAATTCCCCAAGGCTCCAGAACTCTGCCATTACCTTTCTAATCAAATGTAAACCTATGAGGAAAAGAATGATTTGTAACCCTCTCAACATAGTGTCTGTTGTTCAGAATACAAGTAAATTGAAAATGATCCTTCCAAATGTAAACTTCTCTGTGCTAAAAACGGGATTAAAAATTCATAGAGCCAAACAAAAAGGTTATAAAATACAGGATTATGTGTAATAGTGGGGTTTGGTCTTGGAATTACCTAGAATTTTGCTTACAAATGTACTTGCAAGATAAAGTCACAAAATAGCATTTTCCTTCTCACCGGCAACCCTGTTGTCAGGGATCTCTGATCCACATTCGATTACTCCTTGAGCTTACACTAGTTCCAATTTTGTATTTAAATTAATATACTTCTTGGGGGAAAAAAAAGAGAAAAAAACCTGAAAAACGAACAAGAATGTTCCCATTGTTTTCAGAAGTGTTTTCAGCAGTTTTAAACTGAAGAAACTGGTGGCATAAAGTTGCCCCTCAAAGAGACATTGGTGCTTCCTGAAAGCCTTTGGTCAGCCAGGGGGAACAGATGCTTTAGGCATGTGGAATTCCACGGGCATTGGACTCTTTAGCTGCTGTGCAAATGCAGAGGAACAATTCAGGCTGACTGGAAACACATCCCAGGTGCTAGAGGCCTCTGTAGGCTTCAGTGAAACACCAGTTCCAACAGGAAAATTATTTACTTGAAGGTCATTCAGTCCATCCTACATGGCATAGATCTTTGTAAGCAGAGCACTTAGGTGTTCTTGTAACAGGCCTACACTACTATGATAACACCGTCTTCAAGACATAGAAAGCACGTTTGTTTCCACGGAAGCAGCTCCCAACCCCCATTTGACAGTCGTGATACATGTAAACCATTATACACCCTGATAATTCAGCTTCTGCAGCATCACTGGTCTCAGGTATCACATGAAACAAGTAATGAAATGCACTAAGAAGTCAGTTCACAATATCCCCCAAATACTGCCTTTCTATTAAGAAATGTGAAAATAAAGCTGTGAGAGATGACAAACACCACTTACACTTAATCACTTCGATATATTTCTGCTGCGTACTACAGCAAATATAACTTCCCTCTAAAACTCTCTTCTGTAGTTTTTGTCTTACTGTTTGACAAGACTGACTAGTGTGTCCATGTGAGGATTCCCACCTCTTCTACTGAGCCTAAGAGCATCGTGTTGGCACCTCCTTGTCCGAGTGAGAAACATTCTCCCTAAGTCATAGCTGGTCTTCTAGTTTTCATTATTCTGCAAAGAATTAGATTGAGATTTAAGAAACTAGATTATAATGTAGCTCTGGAGCCAAAATTAGCTCTTCTAGATGCTCAGGCTACTTGCCAGCCTCTGTTCTTTTGACATAAATTAGTAGAGGCCAACATTTATCAAGGGCTCTATGTTTTTACAGCATACTTGGATTTGAACTGCTGAGCCAGGCAGGAACACTTTCTGTCACTTGATTATAAGGGGAAGAAGGACTTGACCTATGGCAGCACAGCTGTAACTGACTAACTCTTGTTGATGGAGTTCTCAGTTCTGCTTCATTTTGACTCCCTTTGGCAGAAAAGCTTCCCACTGCTACTGTTGCTACTGTCAAATTCATATTCAAACCCAAATGCTCCATCTCACAGCATGAAAGCTGTGTGAAATGCTTCTCTGACTTGGTGCCTCCGAAAATAACTCCACTCCACTGGTTAAATTAATCATTAAGAAGAAAGCTGGAATGAAAATTAGCAGCATGAAAACTTGACTTTTTCTTTGGAAATCAGGGAGTTTATCAGCAAAGCTCTCATAACTCCTGTAGAGGAGAGAAGGATAAGAAAATGTGATCACATAAAGACTGCTGTAATCTATGTATATAGATGTGCTCCATTAAAAAGCAGCAAAATAAATCTTACCATGCAATTTTCCCAGTGTCGCAGCTCATAGCTCTTCAACCTGACATGCTGGCAGTATGTTTGGCAAGCCCTCCCTGTTTCGTTTTGTTGAGTCTGGCCTACTTGCAGCTCACTGCCTCACTTCTGTGATGTAGAGCAGACATCTGTTCGGGTATGAATTCACAAGGACCTTATTTCTCACCTACGAAGAAAAAAACCTGTAAGACACCACTTAAAATACATGCGAAACCCCCCAAATGTTCACTAAGTGTAGTTAGGACCAAGAGAAAGGAAATGCAGTGCAGAAAGTCTCCAGTTGAGTGCAGCCCTGACACGGTGTGGCTGGCATGGCTGTGAGGGGCCCTGGGTGCCCCCAGGGGAGAGCAACCTGCACCAGGAGGCTGTTTTCAGTCAAGGCCCAGCAGGACACACTGATCCCAGCAGGACCTGCCTGGTCCGAGCCTGTCCACATCCCCACGGAGAAACTCCTGAGCATCATTGTAAAACCGTACGAGTGGAACATCTGGATTTACACCAAAACCAGGTTTTACCCACAGGCTTCCATCAGATTTGAATATCATTCATCTCAGGCCGAAAAGCGATTTTTAACAGAGCTATCAGCAAACTGTCAGGTAGATCTGGTTTCTTGTGCGCTCCCTGAGAGAGCCCAATTAGACTCCTCTGCTCCACAGCCCTTGCTCTTTACTACATGCTGGGCATTTTGTTGTAGCGTGGAGTTATTTCTTGACTACTGAAAAATACAGGTCTGTCTGATTTGCCACATTGAAGTGATTCAACAAACTGCTCTGTCAAACTGAAAGGAGCTCTACAGTTTTCCTCAAAAACTTCCATAAAATAACACCGTGCTCAGCTTGTTACAGGCAAATATTCAATGCTTGCATTTAGTATTGGGCGAACAGCAGGCAGACTTTGGCTTTAGAAAGGTACTCAACTGCTAAACTCTGGGCCCCCAAAACATGAGAGATTCCTTTCATAATGGGAAAGGAAACATTATCTCTGTATAATGTTATGGAATTTGTCCGCTTATTTGTTTTGAACTGTGACTAAATTCTGTATAAAAACTAAGAAGGAGCCAACAAGGTAACTGGTATAAAACAACAAAACAAAGAGATCTCCTGCCTGTGTTAGCGTGTTATAATTAAGCAATGAACATCTGTCTACATCTCTATCTAGAGAAAGGCAGTGTTTTTTACTGCCATTCTAAGGCTTGCCCTATGAAGGGACATGATCTGTAATTGAGACTGAGCTCAAGATACTTCCTTAGGGCTCCCTTGCATAAATTCTTTTGACTACACCATGCTGTCATTTTGTTTCCCCTTTCTACATTTCACTCAGCTGAGTTAAAAAAGAAAGAAGGAAGGCTCTTATTACCATGGGAAAGACTCAAGTTATTGGGTACACAGCGCTCAGTGTCTGGTGCTGACTGATAACCCCAACTACACTGCATCCCTTGCTTTGACTTTATTCCCTGGATTGAGGACTGCAGCAGGATGCTGAGGCCAGCCCCCGAATTTCAGTATGTCCCATTTTCATGGAACAATTCCAGTCTTGTATGAAGTGAAAACCCCCCCAAACAAACCCAACAGATTCTTACCTGTGAAAGAACAGGAACAGAAGGCAGCAGAGCAGGGTTTTGCCCACCCACCTCAGCATGGGGCTACCCTGGTTCCTCCAGAGGCATCACTGTGATGGTGCAGGAGGAGCAGGGCTGCCCATTGAGCTGCACACCAACTGCATGAATGACAAGCAGTGGTGTGCTCTTTACCAAGGACTTCCTTTGGCTCCGCAATCCTAGAATGCTCTCAACACAGACGTTCTATCAGCCATCTCAGGAAGGGCAGAGACTGTGTGTGGTGATCACCTGCATGCAGATGCGCACTATTGCTCTTCCTGAAGAAGGGTGATCCTGGATTAGCTGTGGCAGTCCTCAGGCTCCTCTCACTGTTCTGCCTTCATTCCCAGAAGGGAAAGAACCCTTTCATGAGACCAAAACAACATAGTGAGATCAGGATATGGTAGCTGAACACATGCTCATGCCTGGAGCAACAAAAACGCATGGTCTCCCTTTGCAACCTGTTCAAGAAGATGTAGACATACTTTTGGGAGACATGAGGGTCCAGATAGGCCCAGCGTTGCCTGCCAGTGGTTTTCCTTCAACTCACTTCATTACTGTTATCATGCAGTTACCCCATCTCCATTTATACTGTTTAAAAGAGAAAAAAAATATAGCTTTTAAACTTGCCCGGTAGGCGAAGACGACACATGTAGTCAAGCATCTAGTGTAAAGTAACAAATTGGGAGGGATGGGGATAGCTGTCATCTCAGCTTTAAAGTAGCTTTCCAGACACTGAGAAGAGCTGGATGTTGGATTGCTAGTACAGTGGAATTGCTGGGATTCCTTTGCATAATCGACACTTCCTCCCAGGGCTCCAAACCTTCCTTTCCCATCTTCAAAGCACCGAGAATATGAAGTGTAAGCACAAATAACAGCACCTCTGTGCTCCCAAGTGCTCTTTTGAGGATTGAATGTTTCTATGTTCTCCACAGAGACATAACCCAACTGATTTTGGATGCCTGGCGGAATTACACAAGCTACGGCCCGTGGATGATCCAGAGAGCCAGGTCACCTAGCTCCTGGTGCTGGCTCTTCTCCCTGGGGCCACCGGAATTCCAAGCCTTCTGACACAGCCACAGGCGACTGTTAAGAGGGGCAGATCTCTACACACATTACAGGTCTCAGAAGAATTCCGACTAGCTCGTTGTCATTACAGACCGTTAATTAAACCTCCTGGATTTAACTAAAAACCCCAAACCAACCCCAAACCACGTTCCTTCTCTCCGTTGCTCATCTCAGGTTGTTTACCGTGGTTTTTCTGGTATATGTTTTTTGGCCAAGCATTTGCTCCCCACAGATTACTTACAGAAGCAGAAGTAGCACTCCCCAGACACTTCGCTGTGCCTGCAGCATTCCCTTCTTTGTAATAGCCATGAAGCTGCCTGCTTGGAAAGAGCAGCTCGCCAGCACTGAGCAGACAGGCTTCCCAACACAATTCCTGCTATGAAGGCTGGAAATGAAAAGGACTTCCTATCTGAATCTTACCCCCCTCCCCACTAAATACAGCAAGGGAAAGGATATGCCACCTGTGTTAGCTTGGAAGTTCACAAGGATTACCTTGTGTGCCTTCTGGTGTGTAACCCCGCAGCTGCAGTTCAGGTGGCAAGTACTTCAGCGATAGGGTTTGATTGTCAAGGTAGTTTTGTTTAAGCCTGCTTGCGCCAGTCCCCGGCCTACTTTGCTTTTTCATATTCAGCTTTCAGGGAAAAAAGGGAAAATCTGGTTTTAACAACCCCGCAAAGGCAAATGATAGGCCCGTGTTCAAACCTGTATCGTAATAGCCACAAAGCAATCATTGTTTCAGTGAAAAGCAGTGTAATGTATGCAATGTCAGTATGACAATGAAGACTTCTGTTTCTCTGAGACCTGAAAGCTGTTCGAAATCTGTATGTGGTCTCTAGATGGCACTGTGACTCTGTATAACGGTTAATCTAAAGTGAACAACCTTAAGGAAGTGTTTGCATTGCCAATTGGACAAGAATTCACAGCTGCCAAGTGACTAGCTTCCAGTTCTTTATATATCAGCTGTGTAATAATGGCTGTATTTATGGTGCTTATTTACTTCTTGGGTCACAACACAAGCCTGTGCTTTGCAAGATACCCTCTTCGGTTGTTCACAGTTAATACTGAAATACAGCCAGCTGGGTACTGTTATGTGTTCTTTCCTAAGTAAAGTGAATTAGCTAACTGGGGACTACCATTCAGTCCCTGTGCTCTCAGGATGTAATACGTATAGCCAGGTTGTTATGTCAGATTAGAAACGCTTACCTGACGGGTTAATTGGCTGTTCACAATTGCTGGGTATCTGTGTGGTCAGTCAGTGTTTCACCACTAGCATCATTGTGCTAAAGGCATGCAGAGGTATATTATCCAATGTCTTAAGTCAGTAGAGATAATATTTTTCTGCTTCCAAAGCAGAAGTGAACATCTTTTAAAAGTGTTAAAATGTAAATCAACTTTCCAATCTACATTACTATTCAGAACCGATCCTTGCAGAAACACTAATGTAGGTGGTGGGTGATGCACAAACCAAGGCAAGTTCAAGGTCACCGGGATCTGTATTATGAGAGACACTGGTATTTAGGCACCTCCTGATTTATACTGATAAAAGCCTCTAACATTTCCTTAATGGAAAGCAGCATGATAGCTGTCATGATGAAAGATCAGGCTTTGCATTTTGGATAATTATTCTGTGTGTTTAGGCTGCAGTTGGATATCAGCTCTAAGAACATTACAGAATTAGGATGAAAGAACACGGTTTTCTACAAAGAAGCTTAAATCTGTTCCAACCCTCAGAAATAACCAGTGCATTATATAACCATCTCTCATTTTTAACGAATACTTTCAAATAGGGGTACGTCTTTTCATTACGTGAGCACACTACATTTCAACAGGAGATATAGACAAATGTTATAATGAAGACAACAGTAGGAATCAAGTTATCCAATAAAAGTGACAAAATTCCCTGTGGTCACATACCAGTGCTGAGCTGTTCTGCCGCTCACTCACTGTGCTGCACAGCTATGCGTCCTTCCTCACTTCAAGTCAAATGTTTCCAATTTGCACGAGGATGATTTCACTGCTGTGAAACCAAGGAGAAGCCTAAGAAAAGCCCACGGTGCCACACCTGAGGCAGTCAGTTCAGTTTCTGTCATCCAAATTGTGCTCTGACTTGGTGATAGTGATTTCTTAACACACTCGGCAACCAAGATGATAAGAGGACTGGGAGAAATAAATGATCGTAACTGAATTCCATTCAGTCCTAGACAAATCTCTCCATGTAGCTAGTTTTTTTCACAACACCCAAGAGGGACCAGAGACCTTTATGGTATAAGGATAATCCATACAAATACAATAAATAAATACTGCCAACTCCTAATTTGATGTTTCAGATTTCAGTGGGGAAATGAGATACACCAACTCTGTGATAGAATGAGTACATTTCTGAAGAGATTAAGAGATGAAGTGCTTGAAATCACATAAGTAGCCATCATATTTTAAAAAAGCAAGCTCCCTTAACTTTTAGCCTTTGTTTGCTGGAAATGCCTTTAGCGAATGTCCCGATACGCACTGTGATTTTCTTCCATCTGGTTGAACAACATCTGTTTGAACTTCTTAAGCAATTACCGAAGAAAACCATTCTCCAGTTAAAGCAAGGAGACCTGATGTAAGTATTCTTCAGTTAAGTAGATGATAGAACAAAAACTCAGCATAAACAGACCTCACTTATGGCTATGCCTTAGCTTTCCTCTGTAAATCAGTGAAGGAATAATTAGAAAACACTGGGAGTTGTATAATGGGGACTTGCATCAGAGAACAGTTATGCTGTGGTTTTGAGCTTGCAGTGGCCACAGTCAGCCGTTTCTTCAGGATCCTCAGGACTAGTTCTGCATCAGCTGGTTTAGCTATGGCCCTCCTTGCTAGCTGACATTTTCTGGTAAGCACTCTCCTAAGCAGAGCTTCCCCTGGTTGTACAGCTTGTACCGACTGGGATGCTGCTATCTTCAGTGAGACATAAGAAATGATGTTGCTTGCCTGCGCGCTGAGGGCTGGTGTGTAACAGCCTGCAGAAGCAGTGAGCAGCCGCTTTGTTCTTGCATTGTTGATGTGTGGATTTTGGCAGATACCACAGGGCTGAGGTATCTTATCACTCTGCTCCCAGAGCACCTGCCCCACCACACACCCCAGGCACAGAGAGGCAGAAATGGTTGAATACCTTCTTTGGAAGCTTCTCTGATATCTATCTGATGTTACAAATCACATCTCTTTGTGCTTGACTGCCCTGGAAAAGTTAAGTTGGGTTTCTACATGCAAAATGAGACTGGCAGATTACAGAGAGCAGCCCTTGTATACCAGTTGTGATCATTTGGATAGAGGTACAGTGGGGTTGGAACTAGATGATCTTAAGGTCCTTTCCAGCCCTAACTATTCTATGATTCTATGATCCCTCCTAACTGGCAGTGGAGGATTGTTAACATTTGACTCAGCCACCTAACCAAGCACTCCCATGCTTCTGAACATGGGGCCTGAATATTTTCCTCCCTTTTCTGATAGCTCAGATTCAAGTTATTGAGAGTCGTTACAACTGAAATTTACTATAAATGAAAGCCATTGATTATTTTCTTTTTCCCTAAAGGAAAAACCTGCATTTGACTGTGTTTTGTCAGGACACCTTTCCCAGGCCTAGGCTTTGCTGGAGCTGTGTAAAACTTTTTGAATCAAAGGAATCATTACAAGTTTTCAGCATTTCAACATGGAACTTTTCCTGGCTTTTACTTGGATCGCATCTTGTTTTGCTTTGCTTATGATGTGATGGGGTTGGTTGAGTGCAAGTACTTCCAGAAAAGCAAGTGTTTCTTTGGGAGTCCAGCCTATTTGCCATGCCCTGGGAGCCTCAGCTATTCTTCTTGGTTCTTTTCCTGTCCACATGCCTCCTTGTTTATCTGTAAGAGATACTGTGCTAGTACAGAGTGACAGACTTATCGAATTGAGTGGTATTGAATCACAAAAGTCTTTTGCTACGCCTCCTCCAGCAGCTGCTTCAGCTTCCTTGATGTTACTCGCGTGCTTCTGGTGTGTTTTGTGCTTCATTTTGCAGCAATCTTTTTGTCTCTTTTGCAGGTGTTCGCAGAGGAAACAAGGTTCACCTCTGCTTCTTTACTTTCTTAATATAGAGCTTAGGTTTATTCAATTGCGAAAAACAAAACACCCAAGCCATTAGCACAGTGATGTTTCTCACGTGACAACATAAAGCGGGATCAGAATGTGCTTGTGCAAGTCCAGCTTCTGGAAACTAGAGCTCTAGTACCACTTGAAATTGCTGTGATAATGCCTTTTCTATTAGCTGATTGCTGTTATCTTACTGCTGTCTGTCATTTTGTTGCTTAAATGTACTTTTTAGTCTTGCTGTACAGCAAGCATGGCTGCGTTTGATGTCAGCTCCTTCACACTCCAGTATTACATGCGTGAACCTCGGTCTGCCGACAGCCACATGCAGATTACATGTGGCTTACCAAAACTGGATGTGGCTTTGGCTTTCTGCACTGGATATGTGTACTCCTAGTGGGTGACGAGAGTCCTGCCTGCTTCCCACTGCGGGCCTAACGCTAGCAGATACAGTAATCACATCCCAAGTGTAATCCCCAGGTAGGATATAGGAATAATCCTTTCACCTTTAAGAGGGACTAGACTACAGTTCATGTTGCCATGGCAGAGATTTCATCAGCTGTACTTACACGGGATCTCAGTAATCAATTTCCCAAACCAGAAGCAGTCCCTTAGATTAGATGACAGCTCTCTCATCGAGTGATCAGAGCTTGTAAGAAGCCTTTCTCGCAGTTCTGTCTTACTGTGGCTCAGATCTTACCTTGCCTTTCTAGAAAGTGAAATAAAGGAAAACAATAAAATGATAACCTTCATTGCACAGAGGGCTGTATGCACACATTCCCGTCAGCCAGCTTGTCCCTCGTTTGTACATATAGCAAATCTAACTGCAAGGCTTACACTGTGGCATCTAACCACTAAACCCCCAAAAGAGAAACTCTGTTCCATTCCAGACTGACAGACAACAGCAACACCTACACCACTTCCCTGCTTGTACAGGGCTTGAAATCTCTGCTTCAGCCTTGGGGGTTCAATGGGAACCAGGGCAAGTGCGGGAGGAGAGCTGGGCTGAAAGCTCAGCCCCAGCACCAAGCTTGCACCTCCATCCCCTGGAGGTTTGGCTGCAGGAATGGTATGGCTGACCTATCATTTGCATGTAAGATTTTTCTTTGTTTTCAAAGCTCGGCTCGGAGCAACTCTTTTGCACCCTCATACCAAAGCATAAAGGTGTTGTGAGACACAGCTAACACCGCTTCCAAATAACCCCTTTGAAAGGGCTTTTATAACTCCCTGGCCTTTACTTCAAGACTTCTGAGATCTGCAGGAACACTGGAGAATCTTACCTGATCAAACACTATTCCCTGCTCCTAAAGAGGGAACAGTCAGTTTCTTCTGACCGTGTACTGCTGTGTGGAACACAGCAGAAGCAGCAGCCAGATACTGCTTGCTTTCTGGCCTGTGATTTCAATCACTTGCAGAGGAAATAGCAGCATCAGTTTTATCAGCAGAGAGAGGAAAGGTCTTGTGATTGCTAAATTTGGCAATCTGTAATTTTGACATTAGATCTCTGCCAATACAGAGATCAAGTCATAACGCTGGTCCCTGCTGAATGGAGAGGGGAATTCTGCTTGTCTTTTATTCCGTTGCAAGTCAGGAGGTGATCTGTGGGATTAAAATAATGGTACAAAAATGGCATAAACAAAAGGGCTCAGACTCCAAAACATTCGATCTTGGCAATTTCTGCAATAACAAGGTCATTATTATTTTACATCTTACATCTTTCATACTTTTAAGTCTGATTTTCAGACCACTACAATTGAGCGCCATATATATGGTGTTCAATCCCATGCATTTTGTAGCACTTAATTATAGCTCTATTTCAGAAGAGTATTTACTGCGGAGTCAAATTATAGAAACTAGAGAACAGTATTGTTTCTAACTGCAGTAAGGACAAAGATAAAAGGCCTTGCTTACCCGGAATGTTCAGTTTTCAGCATATCTGGATGTGTTATATAGGGTATTCAGGGGACAAAAGCACAACTTTGCATGCAGAGACAACTTCTGTCTCAAGTGTCAAATCAAGCTCTGTTTCGTAACAAATAGAACCACCTCCCTCAAGCTCAGTCACAGTATTTCTATAGAGAAACACAAACTTAAGCGTCAAAGTGAGGATTCTGGCTAAAAAGCTGGAGAATTAAACCACTAATTTTGTTTTGCAAGCACGAGATTCAACAGCACCTGATTGAAAACAAGGAGCTGAAACTGGTCTCTTCCCCAGTTTCGCAAGCTAATTATTTCACATTTTAAGGTGACTTTGTGATATGGGCAGTGGGTCTTTCCACAATGCCTTTGACCTCTCTATGCCTACTCAACCTTTTAGATAAGAGTTGCATTACCATATGTAACCTTGCTTATGTCACCAAGATCAAAATAACTCCAGGTGTCAGTCTTGCATACTATAATTATACCACCATCGTGTGTTTTGAAACAAAGCAAAAGCTTTCTGCCAGCCTTGCTGGTTAATACATTCAGCCCTTGCAAGTGTTACACAAGGACCATCTTGCCTTACGCTGTACGTGGAAAAGAATGATTGGAAAAGCAGACGTGGCTACTTCATGTTGATTCCTCTGCCAAGCCTGGGGCATGAAGCCAGTGCTTTCCTGAAGATATCTTCTTTGTATCAGTGTTTTAGTGTGACACTTTCCCAACAGTCCTGTTCTGCCAGCTTCAAAAAGTATATCCCCATTGGTGTCCCAACCTTTCCGCAGTTACGCGGGATGACTTCATAGGCTGACTATGATTAAGCGCTCCAGATCAGTAAGGAAGAACTGGTGCTTTTTGGTCTTATATGCATCATTTACTCTTCATGTAGCCTACCAGGCTGCCCATTACAGATAAGCATTGTCTCCAGAAAGAAATTTCGATTCAGATAGAGAAAAGCAGAGCAGTTTGGCAGAAAACCATTTGTAAAATCGCACAATAGTTATGGGTTCTCAAGGTCTTCACAGACTTTATCCTTGCTTTTTAATAAAGGATGTTCAACTGTATTACAAAAAATAATACAGGCTTGATGTTGGGGCATGTGCTGAAAAGGACACGCAGGCACATGTCCAAGCATTCCTTAGAATGGTCCCATATTTTTGCATCTGGAATGAAAGTCTTAAACCATCCTTGGGACTGTTCAGGAGCAGACCTTAACTGCTGCTTAAGCTTCTTGCATATGGATTGTCTGAAGAAAAGGCTCAGTTTCACAGAAAGTAGTGAGTATCTTTTACATTACAAAGGGCTCCCTAACAATTTAACATTTCATTGTACTGCTTCCTTCTCCTTAGGCACACAGTTACCACTGAAGCAGGTTATATACCAGACTGATTGCTTGAGCTCAATGCAGCATGGACAAGCCCAGTATCAAAATAGCCTCAACAAAGCAGGACTGTTTGAACTATTTATTTGTTGGTTTGGGACTCACTGCCAAAACCATTACAATTGCCAAAACTTGGAGGTTAAACCCTCAAAGAGCCTGTCATAAATGCTAAGTCAGCTCAGAGGGGGGCTGCAGAAGTGCCCCTCAACACTGCTTACGAGGAAAACCTTTTACAACTCTGATTTGAAAACTTAATTCCAAAGAGGAACAAAAAAGACAACTTCTAGCACTAATGAAATTGGAGATGGTGTCTCTTACCTTTAGCGAGCATGTCATTGTTATGAATCCACTGTAATTCCAAGCATTTTCATTTTTAGAAAGGAAACTGCTTCCAACAATTAAGCTGTGTCTGGGATTAAAGAGAGTTAGATGATTTGCACTTGGAATTCTTCTCGGCTTGTATCGGTTGCAAATGGTTTTGTGTGATCCACTGAACTGGAGAGTTTTCCATGTGTTTAATATGCTGGTAAAAGAGTGTCTTCTTTCCCCAGCATTCGACTTTGACCAGGCAGCATTCTTACTGCAGCCATGCCAATGGTCCCATTGCAAGGGTGCTGCTTACAGGCAACTCTTCTGGAAACAAGTAGGAGAGCCTTACTGGCTGAGCCTTTGAAGGAAAGAAACCATAAGCAAACGAGAGTATTCGGTTACATTCTAACCCATGCAATCTTATTTCAATGGGAAGGACAGAATTGCTATGTGAGCTGTGAGCCACACAGAGAGGATCGCAGACAGAAACCATAACCATTTTATCACTTGTGTATTACCTCACCCCCCAAAACATCGCATAGAGCACACTGAACTTTATCACCCCACTGCAAACGTTCTATAAACACAATTTTGATTTGCCATTTTCATTGCCTGCAGCCTGCAACAGAGTTCAGCATCAGGCAGGAATAAATGGTAACCCTTGAGATAGATTTGCTGGTGCAGCTGCCTCGTTCAATGCCTAAATGAAAGATAATCTCCCTAAGGTTAAAGGTTGGTTTAAATTTACTTACCTACAGACTGGTGGTACCCATGGGCTTATTTCATTACTGTTGCTCATGACAGCCCTCCCGTCTCCCTCCCCTCCCAGCCTCTTTAAGAACAGTCTAGCTTTACGTTTCCTCTACACTTAACACTCTCTTTCCCCCACTGAGAAGCCCCACATAAGTGGCTGAAAAACTTGAGTACTTTCTGCATTGCCAACAGAGTTGAGGAAAAAAAGCTTCACTTCATATTTGTATGCAGTGCCATTTGTTTAACTTGGCAGGCACGGCAAAACAATGTATTCTCATGCTCTATTTGAATTGGTTTACACTTGTGTAATTAAAACTCGTAAGAGTTTGTGCATCCAGTGTGAAGGCACGATCCTCGTGTATTTGTTACATGCATTTTTCAGCTGTTGGCAGTGTCTCAACTTCTACTTGATCATTGTAATGTTGATTTGAATCACAAACTAAGTATTCTTAGTACTTGTTTTACATTACTAATGGTCAAACTTGACTTGTGTGCTTTTCTTCTTTAAGAATACTTGTTCTCTTTAGTGAAAGGGGAGACTTTGAGGGTTCCTATATGACGTTTATTTATTAGTAGGAGCCATTAGGCTAGCTGAATGCTCCTGTTCAACGCTGTCTATTTAAACTAATAATAATAATTATAAGAGAATAATAATTATAATAAGATAATAATAATTATTATAAGAGAATAATAGACTGACTGAAAAGATTTTATTTTTCATAGGATCTATCATAGAAAAATAATATCAAAGCTAAACGATATTTTAAGAAACAAAGCCCGATACAGTAGCTAATGAAAAAGCCTGGCCTAATATTTTGCCTCAAAACTGTTTATCCTTTCACTTTTTTCACTTGCGGTGATTTTAGAATGAAGGAAGTATTTTGCTGCGCATTGCATGCAAGGCAAGAATAAAAGACCTAGAAACAACCTTTACTGATTCACAAACAAAGGACAGAATGAGTTCTTTAAGAGAAATGCAGTGATTAGTACTGACATGGTACTAGAAGAAAACTGCTTAGGATTTAGGCAGAGCAGGATGGTGGTGGTGGCATCTTCATTTAGGTAACAGCGATCTGTTAATCCAGCTTTCAAGGAACTGGTCCAAATCTGACTGTACATATGTATTTATTTAGAGTAACTCTCTCTGTTTTCAACATTGTGTGGATTTCCGTAGGTAAAAGTCTTTCTTTGAAAATTAATCTCTATCATAGCAACAGTCAAGACTGAGAATTTAAGTAGTTAGTTGTGTTGCACTGGTTTGGACATAAACACTCCCCTGCCCGTTAAGAACGTATTTATAACCTGGGAAGAACCCTCCTAACTGAACTGTGGTTATCTGTAGGTAGTTACTGTGGTGGTTTCTGAAGAGTAAAGCAGTGCTTTCCAGTGCAAACGCATGTTTCTCTCTTGCAAACTGCGAAGTTACGTGCACTAAACAGGATCTTGATGGGTGAGAATTGCTCTGAGTCTAATCCAGTAGACTGCTTCACCTTTAACTATGCAAATACTCCTTCTGAGTTCAATACATGCATGTAAGACAAAAACATCTGCTAAGTGCTTTGCTGAATCACAACCAGAATGCAGCAAACCTGCAGCATCACATCACAGGGTTTATTTCCATTATCCTTACTACTCATACTGATATTTATGGGAATATCACTTTTAAGGCTATTACACGCTGCAAAGTACAACAATTTATTCTAAGAAAACAAGCGATTTGAAATGTCAAACTGTATATTCCATGTTTTGCTACTAGGGAACATACATAGAGAGCAAGAATCCCAGAATGGGTTTTACATTCAGCTGGACACTGTTCTGTCGTCTTCTGGTATTCACAACTTTACAATTGCAAAAAATGCCATAGCGGGTAGGAACCTGTCCAGCCTCTTCCGCTTTAGACTTTTCCAGTACAGTAGTGACAGAAACAGTGACCCAAAGAGAAAAGGATGTTAGGATTCTATGAAAGACATAAGGCGAAAGGCAAGACCTTCATGTGGCCTGGCTCATGCATCACCTCCTCTGCAGCTGGAACAAGTGCATTCCCCGCAACCAGACTATCTCTGGATCTGTGAGACTGAATCAATCCCCATGGCTACAGTCAAGGATGGGACTTAATTTAGTACTTTTCATGGCTCAACTTGGAAGGCAAAAAGCATGATTACAACTACCTCAGTGATGTGAAGTGTTTTCACAGGTGCAGCTATTTGCAGAGCCATTTCTATTAGCCTCTCAGTGGAAGCCAGGATATGTATTCAGAGATTCTGCTGTTGGTCTAGTAAATAGGAGAGATTTGTTCAGCCCAGGCTGTCCTCCCATTTTCCAAGATCTTTACCATCCCTTACATGCTGTGAGGGCCTTTGCTGCTTACACATTACCTTTTCCTTTTCTCCTCCAGGCTTTGCAGGAGTGCAGAAAAGAAATCATCGGTTGGAGCAGGTAGGAAAAGACTGAGCAAGATTTTAGGCAGGAAAGAGAGGAGGTGCAATTAGAGGAGGGATAAATAGGACTTTTCCTCAATGCAGCTTTTGCAGAGCCTTAAACCCCCCCCCATCCCAGCCTACCATGTCTTTAGAATTTACTTTCACCTTGAGGTAGCTTGACTGAATCATGTGTTTAACAAGGATGTCTGGCTCCACTCAAATTGGGCTGCCACGGAGACAGGCTCCTGTCCTGAGTGAGGTGGCCATCATGAGTCCTGAGTGGAGAAGAATGTATGTTGGAGAACAGGCTTTAGAGGTCTTCCAGTCTCTCAGCAAGACAAACTGGGAAAAGATGGCCTCAGCAAAGGGAACACTTCACGTTTCCATCCACCAGTACCTTACATCCTCTGTTCTTCCCTTTATCGTTCTTTCCCCAGTTAAGGATGATCTGGGGATTTTGGTAAGGGAGAACAAACTGGTAAATGAGCTTAACTTACCATGGGAAGACTCAAGCCTTTTTTTCTGCTCATTTACTGAGACATGATTGGGGTTTCAGTGAATCCATTTCTCTTGCTTTTGCAATGACTTGGCTCCTCAGCTGCCAATTTTCTCTTTCGTATTTTCCTGGGCATGGGAACAGTTTGCTAGTGAGAAAGAAAAGCCGAAGGTATTTGGTGAAACAGCCTGAAGTATCTTGGGATTGGTGGGAAGAGACAGGAATTAAGATGTAACGAAGCAGTGAGATGCAACAAGGTACATGCTGCTTGGTTCCAGGCATGCTTGCTTTCAGCCAAGAAGCGCGTGCTAGCCAGCCAGGAAATTGGCTTTTTAAAACCCTGCTGCTTCTAGGAGATAATCAACAAGATGATAGCTTGAAGCATTCTTACCAGTTAATACTTTATAGCAGTCCACACTTCCTCACTAACTAACCAAATTTTACTCTGTGGAAAGGAGGATTTCATACCACCTAGTTTAGACAGTTTTCCTGTCTGAATGAAGGAGAATGAAGAGAAGTAAATAGGTAGGTATTTATTTCCCTTCAATACTTTATAGTGGTGGAGTCACCCAGCACAGGCTGTAGCACATGGAAGGCCTCGAGCACTGACCGCTGAAGTTTGCATCCAATAGGCTTACCAAGGTGGAAGTATTCATGGTTATTTGGGAGCTGCTCAAATGGAATCAGTAGTGTTTCCTTCTGGTGTCCTACACTAATGTTAGCCCAAGCAACAGTCAATAGAGGCTAGAGGAATCACATGTTTAATATCTCAGAAGCTAATAGCAGTACTGATACAAGAGCAGTTGGCCATTTGCTTTGCTATGTAGGGGTGAATGTCAGGTTGGCTTAGCTTTAATAGAAGTCACGGGAATGACTGCTGCCGGGACACACCTATTACATCAAATCCTCGGGGGGCTGCAGTAGAGAAGCACACGATGTATCACATATATCTTTAGACACAGGAGTTACTTTCAGTTGATACTCCAAGTCTGCAGCCCTCAGAACCTCCCCTCGTATCCCATTGACTTTATTAAGATCTGGAAATTCTGCTGTATTTCCTGAAAAAATCTAAAAATCAACCTTCTGACTCAGAAATGCTTAATCTTGAGGTCTGAGGTACAGCAGGGTTGAACTTCGGCTCTGAAAGCATTTGTTAGTGGTGGAGTGAGCAGAAAGCTATTCTGCATTTCAGTTTCTATCTATAAAACAGAGATGCTGGCTCTTCTCTGTAGCGTGAGAACATTACATCTCTATATGCACTTTGACACCTGGATACTGCATTGAAAGAGACCAGACATAGTCCTTGATGCATATAAAACCATAGGACCTGCTTCATGCATGGACTGCAACCAGTCCTTTTTACCCAGTCTCAATAGCAGCTCCTGGCCTGGCTCTGAACCATCTCAGTCCCTTTCAGATTTCAGGGACAGGCTCTGTTTCTAGTCATGAAGTTTATAGCATAAACTCATAGCAGTTTATATTACAGTACTATAAGCAAAGCATGGAACATGCAAGGGTTCCCCGAGTAGCTTTCCTATCTGCTGTAGGTAGGCAATACTCAAAGTCTGTACCAGCTTACTCCTTTTTCTCCTTGATTTAGTGAAACATGGGATGTATTAAGTCTTCAACAGAATATGACTCACTTGCTCCTACCTCCCTTTCCCCCAATTGCCTTACTACTTCACATGCATACAAAATGACAGCAAATTGATCTCACCTGAATTTGAAATGACTGCATTGGCCTCGCATTGTTAAAAATCTGAGTTTTCAGTAACACTTTTTATGACCTCAAATTCAGCCTGAGACTGCATTTCAGTCTGCTGGGAGCCTTCGCCTTTTTCCTTCTATACCGCTATGAGTCTGTGCTTCATTTCCAGACCTGAGGGAAAAATACATTACAGTTTCTGTTAATAATACGAAATACTGGCATTTCTTTATAAAAACAACTGCAATATTGATACCTTCCACGTTCTGAGGATGAGGGGCATTTAAACTTCCAAAATTCTTGACAGGTGCCTGCATTTGTCCCAGTTTTATGCAAAAAGCTCATGTTCTTTTTGGGTTTGCAAAAGAAATCTGAAATCTGATATCCCTTCCATAGTCTTACATGCCATAACAAGCCTTCTTGTTGCCTTTGGAGTCGGTTTAATTCTGATCAGCTTTCGGTCTGTCTGCCTCTGAAGCAGAACGTTGAGCTAAAATTGAATGTGCACAAGAGTGCCTTCTTCAGGGCACTGCTTGTGACTGCTGGTTCTGCTTGGTGAACCTCCAGCTAGGTCAGAAAACATTAATGGCTTTCAAGGATTCTTATCCTTTCCATAGATATTTTGCAGTGTTGAACAGGTTCCCACCTGCCATGCACTGGTCTTTAGTTCACAAGAGCATTGTTAGTCCATATAGGACTAATGCAGTGCAGCAGAGGAAGGCAAACACCAGAAATAACCAAAGTAAACGGTTTATAAGTTACCAGTGGGATGCAGATTCTTTCTCACCACCTAGGAAAATAAATAGTGCCTTTCTTAGAATCACAGAACCATAGAATAGTTTGGGTTGGAAAGGACCTTAAGATCACCCAGTTCCAACCCCCCTGCCATGGGCAGGGACACCTCAC
>JARCZZ010047288.1:0-17267 GCA_030323915.1 Brotogeris chrysoptera
TTCTCCCCATTTCCCCCTCATCGGAGTGGGGGGGGGGAAGAAGGGGAGGAGTTTGATTTACGACTTAAACCACGACACTAGCAAAACAATGCTGCCTTCAGCATAGCAACAACATGCCAGCTAATACCTCAGCACTCAGTACACAAGATCTTCTGTTGTCAGAAGCATAGGGGAAGGGGAAGGGGAAGGGGAAGGGACACAAAAAGCTGCAGAAGGCAAAATAGTTGGGATCTAGAAGAACTTTGAGGAAGATTAAAGAAAGTTTCAGTGGGAAAATGGTAACAGATCAAGGAAATTCAATAGTAATAAATGTAACACAGACAAGCTGGATGGAAAAGAAAGAAGCTACCCAAACATCTTGCTGGGCTGCTAATGAGATCAAGATCAGAGCTTCTGCTGAATACACACATTCCAGCCACTGGATGTACCTCACTGCCCAAGAGCCCTCCAGCTGCCTCTGCTTCCTCACATCCTTTCACATCCTCTTATGGAAATTACTCTCTGGCATACTTTTCCCAGCACAGCAGATGGTCCTACTCATCAATACCACCAGCACTGCCATTCTCCTGGAATTTTGCTGCAGAGCAAGCTATCTTGCAACTCCGGGTCTTGGCTGAGGTCAGGGGCTTACCACTCATTGCTCAGGTACTGTGGGAGTTCACTGTCTAAGGCGAACTCAGCACAGCCTTCTGCTGGATACAAAAGAGAGATGGGCATATACCACCCAAGAAAGTAAATGAATAATGAAACCCTTAAACACAAAGTTAAGAAAGAGAAGGAAACATCTAACAAGAACCACCTAAATGGTAATCGTGAGCCAGTAGTCCATGCTAAGCTTCACTCCTCCAGGAATATTCTCTTCTCACCCTGCTTCCTACCTTCCACTGGTTAATTTACTGTTAAGACTGGGATACAGGCTGACAACACCCGCAGGATTCATTCTACTTAACTGCATGAGCCCGTACATAAGCTGAGTGTCCAGGTTGCCATCACAGCCTGCGGAGTCAAGTGAAACATTCATCTGATCAAACACAGGGCTCGCACGTAGACAACTAAAAGTAAGCAACCTGCATCTCAGACACGAGAGTTTTTTCAGCATCCCACTAACAGCCACATGATCACACAGCTCCATGCAGCACTTCTCCCATATGTTAAGAGGTTTCACGCCACGTTGGAGTAAACCGTTACAGAAAAGCCATTCTACTTGACCCCTCAGTGTGGCAGTCTCCAACGAGGGGCTTCCAGGAATCCAACATAACTGGACTGTTTCTTGGGACTACTGATACAAACCCAGCCATGTCTGATGAGGGAAGTCGTTCCCCAAAGCCCCCTCTGGATGTGTCAGTAGTTACAGAGGACACAGATGGCTCCCTTCAAAGTCTCCTTTAAGTATCCTGAAATATTTTGGATTTATCCTCAAAAGACTTTGCAGCCTGATCCTCCGGAGTGTATTAAAACCCAAACCAACAAAACCCCGACACACAGCCTTCCCACTGAGCAGAAATCAGTATCTCAGAGGGGCAGTTCAGAAAACCAAGGCAACACCCCCCACTTCAAACAACCAAAAATAGAACTTGAATTCCAAATTTAATGTTTTACTCAGCAAGCATGTAAGACACCACTGCTCTAGCCAAAGTCTGCCTTCCAGGAATATTAACTCTAAACCTCTCCAGGAAAACACTCCAGGACCAAGGCACAAGAGCCAGTGACCTGTGGTGAACTCAGCCAGGGTCAGGGCTGTCACCCACAAACTTCAAACACTGATCAGGTCAAACAGTGGCCTTTTAGGAGCACTTGTATAGTCACTGCAATTCCCACAGCCTAACTCAATGGGCTACTTGATCCAGATATCATTGGAAACTTGATCAAGGCCTCACCTCACTTAACAAGAGGTGAAGAAGGATGGACCTACATTCACCAAACTCTCCATAGTCCACCCAACTTGCTTAGGAGGCCTGGAGTGATACTGACCTCAAGGGAAAACTAACTTACACACAACGGGCATGAACTGAGATGCCAATCAAAGAGAAGTCAATCAGTCACATTCTAAATCATCTGAAGACCTGCCAAAGACCACTTAAAGCAGCTCTTCGCAGAGTGAGACCAAAACAGGCCCCGAGATTGACGAAACACCTTCCTTGTCACAAGTTCCCTCTTGGAACCATAAAGTGGTCTTTGTGACCAAGGTAAGGTGAAGAGCCCAAGCAAGTTTGTGGGGCTTCTAGCAAGGTTTCTAAAATAAACAGAAGGACAAGTGTAACTGAACATTTAGCTCAAGAACCTCAGCAACCTGGAAGAAACCAAAGCATGGTTTGGCACCTGACAACAGAGCACATGTGTACAAGAGTCACCAATTGGATTTCAAAGCTCAGGGCAGGAGCTGCCGACTCTGTCTTACTAATAAATCTCAGTTTTGAGTCCCCAGTGCAAAGCATTTAGGTGAAAGATGGAGATACATCCATTCAGCCTTGGCATCTATACCTAGTTCGAAACAAGCACAAGTGAAGTTTGACTTTGGTCCCTCTCCTGAACAAAGCAGTTTACATCATTTAGAGCATGGGTGGATCAATTCACCTTCTAAGGCCTCAACAAAAGCCACATGGTTCCAAGACTGTCCAAATTTCATCCAGTCAAAGCATCAAATATATTTGCAAGTAAAGAATGATGATTCAAAAGAATATATCAGGTCCAATAAAAGTATAAGCATTTCCTGTCCATGCCTTTCTCCAAAAACAAGGACAAAACCATCACTGCTGTCAGACAGGCAAACTTTACTGACTTGGAGTGGCAGGAAAATGAACTACAAATAGGCTAACTGCAGAGAACTACCATCTTCATTTGTCAAAGCTTTGTCAGGCAGCATCTAGGAGAAGAGGAGGAAAGGAATTCAAGGAATGCATTACATCAATCTAACATTAGAAATTGGCTCAATACTGGAAGCATGCCAGCAGTAAGAACTACAAGGTCCAAGCAGATGCCCAGCCAGAGACAGTCACAATGGGAAGACAAATTACACAAGAAACCTGCTGGCAGCTGAATCCCAGCATCACGAAACTGCCACACACCTGCTTGATCAGGAGCCATCGCTCACAGCAAAGCTTGTACTGTCCAGCTTGCATGCTATGGATTAGATTCAGAAAGGTCTATGATAAAGTGCAAGTACCCTTTGATAAATTCTGTGTACTTACAGCAGAAATCAACTGTGTCCTGGGCTGCATCCCCAGCAGTGTGACCAGCAGGTCAAGCGAGGGGATTCTCCCCCTCTGCTCTGCCCTGGTGAGACCGCCCCTGCAGTCCTTGTTGCTCTGGGGCAACAGCACAAGAGGGACATGGAGCTGCTACAGTGAGTCCAGAGGAGGACAAGGAGATGCTTTGAGGGCTGGAGCAGCTCACCTCTGGAGACAGGCTGAGAGAGCTGGGCTGGTTCAGCCTGGAGAAGAGAAGGCTCCAGGGACACCTTAGAGCAGCTCCCAGTGACTAAGGGGGCTAAAAATAAATCTGGAGAGAGGCTTTTGACAAGGGCCTGTAGGGACAGGACAAGGGGGAATGGCTTTAAACTGACAGTGGGGAGATTGATATGGGACATTAGGAGGAAATTCTTCCCTGTGAGGGGATTTCTCCAATTAGAGGTAGGTAGTTTTGACAACACACCTGCACACTTCTGTATTTTCTAAGGAGGAATCCGTGCAAACAGCTTCTAGCATTCCCCCGTCACAGATTCATGCAGCAGTGAAGTCACCAAATCCCACAGTTAGTGCCTCTACCAAACAAAAGTAGTTCGAAATGTTCCCCTATGACCATAACTGAGCCTATTTTAAGCTTTATTTTGAGTTTTTGGTGCTTCTAAGAGTTCTGCAGCTTCCAAAAAACAAAGAAGAAAGAGAGGCAATGGGGGAGTAACAAGAACAGAGCCGGGTGGAACAGTCCAGGGCACCAAAGAGATACAGGCTCGAGGCAAGTCTAACAAAAGGATAATAAGCTGTCTGAAGTGGGCTGTTGAAAATAACACCCACAGCCTGGAAGTGAAGCGAGTTCAAAGGCCTGAGTCTCTCTAGTCCTCTGCTCTTCACAGCCCACTGCAGAGCTGCATCACAGCTAGTTAGCGGAAAGAAATGTCTTAGTGCTACTACTACAAATCATTTAGTCCAAACTAGCAAGGCATCTGCTGTGAGTTTAATGATTCAGACATTGGTGGTAACCCAAGCTAAAATTGGACATGATGGCACACAGGGGATTTACAATTTTGTCAGCTTTTTAAAACCAAATCTTTTAAAGCCAGAAGACAAGAACTTTCACAAAACACATAGAATCATAGAATAGTTAGGGCTGGAAAGGACCTTAAGATCATCTAGTTTCAACCACCCTTGCCATGGGCAGGGACACCTCCCACTAAACCATGCCACCCAAGGCTCTGTCCAACTGGGCCGTGAACACTGCCAGGGATGGAGCATTCACAACTTCCCTGGGCAACCCATTCCAGTGCCTCACCACCCTTACAGGAAAGAACTTCCTCATATCCAATCTAAACTTCCCCTGTTTAAGTCTGAACCCGTTACCCCTTGTCCTGTCACCACAGTCCCTAATGAAGAGTCCCTCCCCAGCAATGCACAATTTAAAGAAGTATAAAAGTAAATGATCCTTTCACGTGTGATATTCCAGTTTCTTTAACTGAGGCGATACTGTAATGCTACTTCCCCTCCATCCCAGAGACTTCACTTTAGGATTAAAGAGAAAGCCTTATGCATAAGAGGCACTGCATCCTCTAAACAAATCTGGTGGCAATGAAACATGCCCAGAGGATGAGTTTCTCCCCATGTCTCTTCCACAGCATTCTTGCATGACTCTGGTCAAGCTGCTGAAGCCTCTGCTCACAAGCCATCATTAATCACATGCTCATCTGCTGGGTGCCTAAGGCAAGATAGTCGGGTCCAATCTATACAAGTGATGAGCATGATGCTTAGATGCCCATGATGTCTAGTGTGGTTGTGCTTTGGTCATAAGTATTAAGCAGTCTGTAAGAAATAACAAAAATCAAGATCTAACTCAATTTGAAATCCTAGCTGTAAAAGCAAGCCAATAGTTCTCTCATGCATCACCTGGTAAAAACATGAATAAAACCCCCTAATATATATATATGTCCGGCACATATTACATCAGTAAGAAACAGAACTGAGCTTAAATGGCAAACTCACATCATGAATTTAAGTGAAGAGTGAGATCTGGAGCCATATAATGAATACATAAAAGACGAAATGGCTGCTAATTCAGTGTACCCCATCCAGCTTGCACAACAGATGAGACAGCTCTCCCATGAAGAACTAAGACTCTCAACATGTGGTGGCGATATTCTAAAAAGTAGCCTAATAAATTGACACAGAAGTTATACCAACAATCTAACCATGGAATTTCTGACTTTTGAAGTAGGCGACATTCCAACCATAAACATTTGCTTTGCGATTTATTGTAATGCAACTTATTTATAGGCATGCCTGTAGTATTCTTTGCCACAAGAACTCGAAATCTAAATTTCTTAATCAAAGATGACTCAGCCTACTGCAAGAGCTCATTCCCACCTAAAAATCCTCAGCAGGTTTATACTACTCAAAATACTCGCCAGTCTAAAAAACACTAGAGCAATATTAACCATTTTCTTGAACACTATACCCCTCCTCCATCACTTCCCAAAGACCAGGATTAACTAGACAAGTTTCTATCCTGCTACAGCAGGAGAAGATCTCTTTGGGCCACCAAAGGAAGCCTGAAGCTGGAGCTACTCACCACTTTCCAGCGATCTTTGACCACGTAATTGGCCGGAAGAATGTCGACCTGTTCCCCTCCTCCGCTCATGTTTGGTTCGTCCTTGATGACCGCTGCTAGGCACTGCATTTGCCAGCCAGAGAGTATTTTAGTAGCTCCCAATTTAAATGAGCCATTTATCTGGGGGAAGAAAGGGGCAGAGGGAATGAATGAGAACATTAGTACAGGTCACGGCAGGAGCACACGCTACACTTCCACATGTTTTGCTCATGATCAGATCCAGTCTCTTAGGAAAGAAGGCAAACTCACCTTGCAAACACCTGAGCTCACTCCATGCATAAACTGGGCAGACACAACCATGCTTCAAGTCAGCAGCACAAACTAAAAGGGCGACAATTACCGACCATACCATGCAGGACTCCAGTGCTCTTGGGCCTGACAGCCAACAAGTCAGAGAGAATCTAATGCCAAATGCTGCAAGAGCTGTTATTGTTACCAGGCAAAAAGGTCTTGCTTCACAGAGCAGCTGCTGCATAGGCACTTTTAATGGTTTCCACTGGACGACATCCAATACAAATCAGGTTTGCCAGGTATTACATTCAATAAGCCTAAAAGCATCTGAACAGGATAGAAGTGCCTTTACAGAGCAAGGATTACAGACACTCTCACTGTGATGAAGAGCCAAGCAAAGAAGACAGGGATGGTTAGAAAGGGCTTCAGCCATGTATGAATTAGTCTTCCTCAGAGCATACACACAGTGCTAAAAAGGATCAAGTTAAAATACAGAGATATATCTTATTCTTATGGGTTTGTGTTCTACCTCACACCCCTTTCCCTTGCTTTTAGAGGGAGCTCCAGACAGCTTTTGCTGCAAATTAATTTTGTTTGAGGGTTTTTTGGTTATAATTCTTCTACAAAAATGACTTTCAGGTACACGCTAGCTCCACTTTCCTGGAAGAGAATGAATTGAAACAGTATTAATAAGATCTTCCGAATGCATTTCACCTCTTCCTGTAAGGTATTCTTCTGACTTTAGAAGTAGGCCAGATCTTCTACTAAGCATGGACCTTTTATTAAGCTTTCCTGGCAGTTCTGTTGTCCTTCCCCCCCCCCCCCCCGATACGCAATATTTTCCTTCCTAAAAATGTGCATTACTGTAGTATTGACTGCAGACTTAAATCAGATTCACAACAGAAATGCCAATTAAATAAAAAAGAAGACTAGAGCTGGTCATTCAACCACCACATTTCTTCATGCCTCCAAAAAAGGAACAAGTCACCAGTGAATTACGAGCTCAAAGAAAGAGCTCATTCCCTAGCAATAAAAGGGCTGAGAAAGAAGGATAGAAAGTGACCAGCATGTAGTGTGCGCAAGGAAGCAGCAGACAGAAGTACGTCAGAAGCGCAAGACGGAGGATGATCAAACGTTGTCTCAGAGAGATCTTCTCAAAAGATGTTCACAAAAAGATGATTTCATTCAAGATATAGAAGGTAACTACATGGAATAAAGGAGCAGCAGACTAATGCAGTTAAGAGGGCTGCTGAGAAATGTGCAAATAATCCGACATCTGCTAAAGGACAATCAAAGTGATAGAAGAGAAAGAAGAAGAAAATGAATAGCAAAGAAATTCAGAAGAAAAGTTCTGCAAAACACTCTCAATTCTCATAGTCAGAGCTCTACACCTGTAACAGCCCTTTCAGTCTCCAGGTACTGAAGGAAGAAACTGCAAAGCTCTCCAATGAGAAAGTACCTGCTGTGTCTGGCAGCAATATTGGTGCTTCTTCCTCCTAATGAACAAGCCTAACGCCATGACCAGGCTACTTTATGCCCACCAGAACACCTGAACTGAGCGTTCCTAAGCTACCAGTGAGTTTTGCATATGCTGTGCACCTCCCTGCAGACTGCACAGGAGAGAGAACCCCTGCCAAAATCTCTTCTAAGGGTAGCTTTTTTTTCTGTTAGTTAAAGAAAAGCCATTTACAGCCTGTTCCAAGCCCTCAATGTTAACACACTGGTACAGAAGCATGTATCCCATCCCCATTCTTGCAAGTCTTTTGGCATCACTTCAAGAAGACAAGTACAGCTCAATGCAGGCTCTGGACTGCAAGGGATACAAAGGCAGCTTGAGATCCAGGATGTGGAGTGGTAATAGCAGCAAAAGAGATATAAAGAAGTCCAGGACTCTTCCAGAAGAAATTTGCCATGATTTTTCCATTTTGAAGCAGAACATCCAAAAGTATGTACAATGCATGATGTACACATTAGTGATTCTCTTCATCAGGGATTTTAGCAATAGGACAAGGGGCAATGGTTTTAAACTTAATAGGTATAAAGAAGAAATTCTTTACTGTGAGTGTGGTGAATGGGTTGCCCAGAGAAGTGGTAAATGTTCCATCCCTGGCAGTGCTCAAGGCCAGGCTGGACAGCACCTTAGGTGACATGTTCTGGTGGGAGGTGTCCCTGCCCATGGATGGGGCTTGGAACTGGATGATCTTAGGTCCTTTCCAACCCTAACTATTCTGATTCTATGACTTCAGACTAGCGACTGCTGGTGGAAAGTAATCCTAAGAAGTCACTTCAGAGGAGAAACACAGCATGAAAGTATGCGAGCGCTATCCAAGCTATTGCTGCTTTCCCTGGTGCACTATTCCATGTTCCTTTATCAGTGCTATAATACATGCGTACAAAGTAGAGAATGTGTTTGTTATTTAAAGGAGTCACATATTCACTGGCTTTGGAACAGATCAAAATCCTCCTTGGCACTCCCACGAATTGCAGCCATTTGGCACTGGGGAATTACAGATGTAAGTTTATGGATATGCTCTGGTATAGCCAGAGTGAAAATAAACCAGCCATACCGAAAGGCAATTGAATTACAACTCGAGACAAATTTCAAGCTGTTTTAGATCACAGCAGCAGCCCAAAGCAGTGTTAATATATCAAAAGTTTATTCCTGAGGGCAAAAGGGATGAAATTACCTTTGTGCAGAATAAATAGCACATTTAAATTATGCTTTTAACTTACGCATTACTGTAACAATTTCTAAATCAATAAAATACAGTGCCAATATCATTTGACTAACATCAAAGCCTGCAGCCAGCCCCCTGCTAGGGCTGGATTGGCTAACGTAGCTACAGAAGGAAGGTGGTGAAGAATGGCCAGTGTGGGAAAGGGGAAGCACTACCACCTCTTCCCGAACACACAGCAAAGAACATAATTTATGCATGTTAAATATTAACTGATGTTAAAGGTAACTGGAGGAGAGATGGAAGGATTCTACCTCTCCAACTCAGTAAAGCTGCTCCTGATTCATAAGCTGACCAAACATATGAACTATGACGTTATCTGCATCACCCTTGCATTTAAAACATACCGACCATAAAAATGTGAGACGCATCATTTAGAAGATAGTGACTGAGAAGAACTTTCAGACTGTCCTTTCTTGTAGGAAATGTACAGGTTGTCAAGAAATGACTGTACCATGAAAACAGGCAAGAGAGCTGAGCAATCCTAAGAGACTAAAACTGACTTCCTAGAAATAGGAATAGAAGCAGAAATGAAGGCAACTGTGAGAAAGAAACAGTGACAACAGGACCAAATCCCGTCTCTTGGCCAACCTCAGCATGAAGAAGGGTGAAATGAGCCCTTGCATAGTGCCATCTCTTCCAGCCGGTACTGAAGAATCTTTAGAGTTTTATAAATTTAGTCTTGACCTTGAAAAAGAAATCTAAACTCCCCCATGCTTACACAGGTTAACAATCCCCACTATGAACTCTGACACATTGGCCTACTAGCTCCTCCTTCCGCGTGGCATCAAGGTAGTTCCACTCAATAGCACCCACAGGTAAATGGTCTCCTTACTTTTAAGGCACCTTACAAAACCCTGATGCACTGTAGCCTGGAGAAGGCTCTGGGGAGACCATATAACAGTCTTCTAATACCTATAGGAGCCTAGAAGAAACCTTGAGAGGAGCTTTTGAGAAGGGCCTGTAGGGACAAGACAAGGGGGAATGGTTTTAACCTGACAGAGGGAACACTGAGATGAGACATTAGGAAGAAATTCTTCCCTGTGAGGGTGCTGAGGCCCTGCCACAGGGTGCCCAGAGAAGCTGTGGCTGCCCATCTCTGGCAGTGCTCAAGGCCAGGTTGGATGGGGCTTGGAGCAACCTGCTCTGGTGGAAGGTGTCCCTGCCTATGGCAGGGGTTGGAACTGGGTGAGCTTTAAGGTCCCTTCCAACACAAATCAGTCTGGGATTTTATGATTTAGCCAACACGAAAACCAAGGCCGGGCAGAGAAGCATGACCTGGATAGGCAACCATAACAAACTTAAGAGGAAAGCCTGCAGGAATTTCAGTGCAAGGCCTGAGGTTGCAGTTAGTGCGGCAGACTCTTACATCAAATGCCTTGTTCACACGTGTGTTCATCAGGAGATAAACCAGACCAAGGAAAAGTAACTTCATACAAGTTAAGCTGAAGAATTCTTCGGAGCAGATGCTAAAAGCTTACATAGATTCAAAAAGTGACTTCACAAATTCACTAAAAATAATAATAGAAAAATCCATTAACATACACACAAATATTCCATCTTTAGCTTAGGAAGCGTCAATTCACAAATAACTGAAGGTGGCAGAAGCATTCTGCAGAGCCATTTAAAAGTGCTTTCCCTACTCTTATTCTCTACCCTAGATACTCACTCTTGGCCAACTTAGGACAGGATACTGGTCTAGATGGACCTGTGACATGACTCAGTATTGCTAGACTTGTGTTTTTATCAGTTACTTTCACAGGAAAGTGTGTATACAATATATATGTCTCTTTTATCCCTTCAAGGAGGTCAGAGATCAAAAAACAATCAATCAAGAAGTCTCACATATGCAACCCAGTTTCCTATGTTACGATGTTCTCCTCCATGCAAGCAACATTTATAAACAGCTTTATTGGAAAAAAAAAATATTTCCACATTTAACAGGATCATAGCACTCTTCAAATTAAACTTGGAAAAAAAAAAATGGAGCATTCCCTGTGGAAATTCTTAACATCTATGTGAGATCTTTCCTATGTTAGCTTACTTCAGCCCCAATACACAGTGGTGGCAGTGCTCAGAAGACAGCCAAACAAACATCAAGTTGAAAACTCAGAGGCAAGATGGTTATTAAACAACAGAACAAGGCTATGGAGGTCTGTCTCACCATCTTACTAAAGGTCCTGGATTATCTTAAGTGTCTTAATCTCACTGTAGAGGAACTGCAATATCCCACTTTATTTCAGGACACATCCTCACCTCTGGAAGCCTACAAATTAGAACAATTAGAACAAGTGAAGTTTATTTAGACTGCTGTAGCCCATGACTTTCTTTACCTGATCAAATTCCCCTCCATGAACACAGGATCCACCTTAAGAGCAGATCCCAGTAGTGTTTTAGAAAGCTGATGCAAAATACAAAGCTGGACATCTGCAAATACAAAAGAAGTAGCCCCAGTAAAGTGCAGTCTAGAAATCAGATCAATCCCCTTGCCCAATACATGCATGGGAGGAACAAACAAAAAACCACCTGCAAATAGAATTTAAGAATAACTTAGCTGTTCCCAACATGAACTTTTCTGGCATTAAGGCAAAATGAAACAGATGGGGTGGGGAATAAGAGGAGACTATAGCAAGTAGGATTGAGAGTGCTTCAAAGGAAGAAAAAAAACCAGTGGAGCTTCCAAGTGCAACTGAGCATCAGCAGAACTGGGGCTCAGCTAACGGCAGCATTAACTGCACACACTCAGCGTCCCTTGTTGCTTTATAAATGTCATTTGCTTCCAACACACACCACCAATTATGAAAATGAAATCTCTCACATTAAAAGAATCAAAAAACACCCCTTAAATCTTTGTATAACGAAGTTGTACCATGCATTAGCATTCTGTTATTAGGGTAAAAATGCATATGACAATACAGAAAACAAGTTGGCTAAAAAAAAAAAAAAAAATAATACAGTGCAATGGACTAAAAGAGCCCCTCAGCCCTGGAATACACCATACCTCCTGCTGAACTTGAAACAGCAATGAAAAACAAGTCAGAGACTGTTAGGGTAGGTCTGACAGCAGGAGCTTGCAAGGTTCTGAATCGTTCCTTGAAGACACATCTCCTCCTTCATTGCCTGCCTCTGCTGTAGCCAGCCCTGCTTAGGGAGCAGGCTCAGCTCCTAGCAGCTGCAGCTTAAAGTCTCCTCTAGGAGATATTCTTCCCATAGGCATGCAAGGGCATCATCGGCCTTAGAAATTCTGGATTTGCTATTCACAGCCTTTCATTTCTGCAAAAAAAAACAAAACATCTAAAGGTGAGGTTGCAAGGTACTGGGACTGGTTTTCACCTTTGAAAGGTTTGTGACCATTAAGGAGTGATGTAGCCATGACTGGGAAGAACAAACACAACAAACACCCTCAAAAAAAGCTGCAAGCCAGACAGACAGGTCCAGATTCTCTGCTAACACAGAACATCCACAGAATATATTCAATATGGTAACAGATGCACTCTGAAAGAACTAGTATGGCTACCTGGTTGCACAGCCAACTGAATGCCTGCACAGTGACGTACAAGTAACAGCACAGGACCTAAACAAAACAAGCCAACCCCCAAACACAATTTCATCACTCCTGACAGTTCATGTGATCCTAATCCTCTCCAACTACATCTTAGCAACAAAGCTAAGGAAACAGGGAGGACAGCTTGAGAGCAAAGTCTCTTACCTTCCAGCAGTCTCCCTGATGGAGTTGCTCTAAGTTTTGATCCAAGCAGAAAATTAAACACCAAGAAATCCCTCTAATGTCATGTCCAGCTTGACCTCTACTAATTTAACAGGCAAACATTATGGCAAACAATGGCAAAAAGCCCAAAACCAAAAGTCACATCTTTGGGTGCTTGGACAGTCATGAATGGAAGCTGAGAATCAGTGGAACCACTATTACATGACATTACCTACATCCCCTCCTCCATAAAGCCTACATAAAGTTGATCCTCAATCCACAACTTCAGGTGCCTGGGCAGACATTATAAAACCCTACCCCCAATGAAGAGCAACAGTTCCCCCTCCCTCCTGCAAGCCCTGAACTTCTGCAGGCAGGATTCCACCACAAGGCAGTTCAGTGACTTGTACCAGTGGAAAAACTATTCCTCTTCCTAATAAATAAGGTTATTTCCTTGGCTTAGAGCCCCTTCAACTGGTTCATCATAGGGTCAGTCAAACACAAGTGCCAGGACGGTGAAGGAGCAGTACTGCAGATCCATTTCAGCTGCTGGCTCACATTCAGGCCAGCTGAACTTAAGCCATATTGTGCCCTGGTTGTGGACAAGAGGAGACAGCCTCAAGCTGCACCAGGGGAGGTTTAGACTGGAGATTAGGAACAATTTCTTCCCCAGATGGCAGTCAGGCATTGGTACAGGCTGCCCAGGGCAGTGCTGGAATCGCCATCCCTGGAAGTGCTCACAACAGTGCAGATGAGGCCTTCAGTGCCATGGTTTAGTGGTGGCCTTGGCAGTGCTGGGGAACGGCTGGACTGGATGATCTTGAAGGTCTTGTCCAACATAGATGATTCTGTGATTTCCTAAAACTAATAACTGGCTACAAGAGAGGAAAACACACAGGAATGCACCACTAGGTTTCACAACAGAGCGCTATCATCAGTGGGGTAGCACACCTTACATACATACAAAATTATTCAGGATAACAAATAAAGAGACTGACAAACTGCAGACTGCAACACCAAGAAAGGTATAACTACAGCAAGCATGTCATGCGTGTCCTCCAAGTTCTTCCTTAAGCATCTTCTCTTGGTCACTGGAAGAAAAGAACTGGAGCAACACAGGCCTTAGGCCTGAGCAGTTTCTTTTATAATCCTACCATCAAACCTTTTTCACTAGACATAAATGTCTCCTTACCCCTTTTGCAATCTTTTCATAACCAACTGGTAACCCGTCACATTTTCTACAACAGAGCCTCCAGGATGACCATGAGCCTCCCAATATTTACTGTCACATAGGCAGCAAGGAATCTGCTTCCATCTGTCACAGCAGACACTGGATCTCTTTCTTGAGGCTGGACTGCCCCATTTCTTCAGAGAAGAGGCAATCAGCACCCACTGGCATTATGTTTGCTTCCTATTGTGCCTCTACAGCTGGAGCCAGCCCAAAAGCTGCAGTTTGTCCCTTTCATATTGTTCACCAAATTAAAGATGACATGGTTTGACACCCAAAGGAAAGGTTTTCTAAGTACATCTTATCTCATTACCTCTACAGTCCATCATGCTGTCAACATCTTCCTTCTCAATTACAAAAAAAGACCACTTCCCATGTGAACAGCTCTTGAATAGTAAGGAAGGCTTAATGGAAAAGAGGGTGGAGGTGGGTAAGACCAAAAGGGATTTTGAGTGATGAATAAAGCTACTGTGGCATTTTTTTCTTCTTCTCCCCATCAAGTCTAATACACTGATGTATCTGCTGGTCTCCAAGAAACAGAGAAGTCCATGTGAAAAAAGCCATTTGAAGCACTGAGCTCAAAGTCACACTGCTATTGCTGAATTGTTTCCTGTATTTTGGGGGATGACTGTCGTGGGTCTCAACAGTGTTAGACACAGGCTGTGTGTGGGCACTGTGGTAGAGAAGACCAAGAGCTGGTCCTGCATGTCACCGAGGACTGCCGCTGCCTGGTTTGTTGCTAGTGAGGCTCTTACAGGTGAAGGAATCGCAATCTGGGTCCAAATGCACAGTGCAAAACCCCCATCATTTCCCTCACCTCCCACCTCTCCTCCTAATGCTCCAATAAATGTCCAACGGATTCTCCCATTCTTCCTCTGCCCAAGGCCTCATTGCTGGTGAACTTCCTTATTCTTCTCTCCCAAAGCAATTTTAACCTGTACTCCATTCGGACAGCGTCTCACAAGGACATTAAAGGGGATTTCAGGATGTTTCAGAAGAATACCCAGTTTTTAGTTATTTTTGATGGAAGAAGGGGACGGAAGCACTTGTTGTGCCCATTCCATATCTTACCCCTTTTAGCAAATGCTTCCACAATCGCTCCAGCAAATATTGGGCTGTGCCTCACAATGTTCAAAGGAGAAGATACCAACAAAGCCAATGATCTTTTAAAAGAGAGGGAACAGTTTGCAAAACCCTTGAGGACTTTATAGCAACCTCTAGAAGGCCCTATATTCTGTCTTCTGCTCTGTTTTCAAAGTGAACCAATGCTACTGGAAGGTAATGATGGAGCACTGGCAAGAGAATCTAACCTAGGACCTTCCCTGAATGTGGAACCACGCCTGCAGAGGTGATCTGGACCCTGCACATGGAGAAATATATAAGACTAAGGCAGGAAACAGACAAGACACAACTGAAGAACAAGATCCACAACAGAGTAGCGGGCTACCTAATAAACTCTAAGGTGATGTGGCAGTCTGATCTGTCTCATCACTTCTGCGTTGGAAAAAGAGAATCAACTTCATCAAGGCAGAGATCCACGCTGCCTGTTGCAGTGTAGACATACACTTGCCTTTGCTACCAAACACTGGGGTTGAGATGGAGAGGTAAGGAGAAGGAAATCCACATGTGAATGTCACTTCATTAGCATCAACCCTGGGGAGCAGGTAAAACAGTTTTCCTAACCCCAGAGGCCTACAAGGGAATGGTAATTACAGTGTTTTTCTTTGCCAGTTGGAGAAGAGGAACTCGGCTCATTCCTGGAAGAATGAGGTTAGAATAGAGCACACCAAATCACACAGAACACAAAAGTCACAGCAGCAGACACCACTTACATCACTTCTGAGCATCACAGCTCAAGTTTCTAATCACACATAGATTGTCATAAGAATGTTGTGAGCTGGATGATCACTGGCACACAAAGGGGAAAAAGCCCTCAAAGTAACACCTAATTCCTCACCTATCCCTCTTACACGGAGAGATACACTGAAATGTGGTGAGCAGCTACAGGTGATGCAGTACTGACACAAACTGCATCAGTCAGAGCACCTGAATACAGCACCTGTATGCATCAGCGCGGGTAAGCATTTGCACACCCTGCCTCCCATACAACATGGGGTGAAATTTCCCTCGTACAAAGAAGAAGTTCTGAGGCTGTTGTGACTCACTGAGAAGTTTGTTGCTAAAAGGCAGCACTTTCAGTGGCAGTACAGGAATATAAAGACATTCATGTGCACTGATAAGTTAGGAAGCCTTTCCTTCTAATCAAGCTGTCTACACTTCCTCCTTGCAAGCCTAAGGAAAGTCAACAACATAAAAGACATATTTTACTGTAGAGCTGGTCTGGACTGCTCAGAAACATGATACAAACAGCTACTGAAATCTCCACACCTCAAAACACACACAGGGGGTCTTGAACTTGGCATGCAAGTGGTTCAGCAACACTGACAGAGTGGCAATGTCACTCCACCGCCTCACACAGCACACTGGCTCCTCGGTAAATACAAGATGCACTTCAAGGTCACCGTGTTCATCTTGAAAGCTCTCAGTGGGTCAGACCCAGGTTACTGGATACCTCGTCTCCTGGTGTGCAGGGAAAGCAGAACTACAGTCACATTCCCCAGCGCAAACTTAAGACACCGTGAGCAATAAAGACACAATGGCAAGAGACCTGCAGCAGCCTCCTCAACGCACGCCAGAGTAAAACCTCCCACCCTCGAAACCTCAACAAGGAGAAACTCCCAGCCCCTCAAAACGTAAGCACCGAGGAGCGATCCCAAAATAACACAATGGAAACGTTCCCGTCCCAAAAGACCCGTGAAGTTGTGTAGCATTCGGTTAGCTCGGTGATGACACCCGGAGGGATGCTCGTCCCATCACCCTGGCGCAGCCTGCCCTCACCCTCCAGGGGTTCACCTCACCTGTGCCCGCAGGCCCCTGCCGGCAGCAGGGCCGCCGGCTGCCTTCGCACCTCAGCCCGCACCCTGACACCGGGGAACCACCCGGCGGGACCATTCCAGCCTCTGTGGGGACTCTCAAGGCGTGAAGGACCGGGACACCTCCGCTCAGACCGCCCGCGGCAACACACGGCACTGCCGCCGCCTGCACCCCAGCGAGGACACCGCCCGCCCCGCCCCCGGCGGCCACCCCTCGGGCCTCACCCCGAGCCGCGGCAGCCGCCGGTTCGCAGCAACCCCGGGCAGGAAGCGGAGGGCACGGGGAGGAACGGAAGGAAGAGGAGTGAAGCCGCCGCCGCCGCCGCCACCCCGGGGCCCCGCCGCCCTGCCCCTCACCTCCGGCCACCCCGCCTCCCCCCGCCGAAGGAGGTGGCCGCGTCCGCCCCTGCACTGCAGCTGCCGGCACGCCGCCCCCCCCCCACCGCCCCTCTCGGCAGATGGTTCGCCCCACCCCGTCCCGCTTTCTCATTGGCGGAGCTGGCTCGTCACTCCGCTTCGAGCCCGCCCGGCCCCGCGGGCATGCTGGGAGCCCGAGTCCTCCGCGCGGCACTCCTCCCCTTGCTCAGCCGGCAGCGGGCGGAGCGGAGAACTACACC
>JARCZZ010047288.1:19125-33702 GCA_030323915.1 Brotogeris chrysoptera
TGCTCCCAGAGCTGCCTCTTGGTGTGGGATATACCAAGGGTGCGGGATGCTCCCAGGGCTGTCTCTTGGTGTGGGATGCGCCCAGGGGTGCGGGATGCTCCCAGGGCTGTCTCGTGCTCCCGTGCTGTTCCGGGGCTGTCTCCTTGGATGGGTGGGAGCTCCCGGAGCCGCCCCGCCGGTGCAGCCCCTCCCCGCGGGCGGTCCGTGCCGGGGCGGTGCCGGGGCCGCGGTCAGGGTCGTGCCCATGGCGCTGGTGGCGGCCCGAGTGCGGGTGTTGCGCTCTCTCCGCTGCTCGGTCCATGTCCCGGTCGCCGCCCGGCGCTGCTGTAGCGGTGACAGCGGCGGTCCCGGGTCGCTGCCGCCCGGCGGGTACCGGGTCTGGCAAGAGCGGGCGGCCCGGGACCCCGCCGCGTTCTGGGCGGAGGTGGCGCGGGACGCGCTGCGCTGGGACCGCCCGTTCCGAACGGCCCGCGACGCCGGTCCGCCCGCTGCCGTGCGCTGGTTCCTCGGCGGCCGCCTCAACGTCTCCGGTAAGACCCCGGCGGTGGGCGAGGGGGACGGGGCAGTCCCAGCACGAACGCGGGGTGGGTGGGAATGGATGGAGCGGCCCTGAGAAGGGCTCGGGGTGTTGGTCAGTGAGAAGCTCCCCAGGACCCGGCGGTGTGCGAGGCGCTGGCACAGGGTGCCCAGGGAAGCTGTGGGCTTCCCCATCGCTGGCAGTGTTCAAGGCCGGGTTGGACACAGGGGCTTGGAGCAACCGGGTCTAGTTGTTAATGTCCCTTAAGTGTCCCTGCCCGTAGCAGGGGGTTGGAACTGGATGAGCTTTGTATTAACATGGCCTAAGAAACGGCTTTATCTCCTTTATTTTTATGGTATTGCTGCTGAAAAAAAATAAGGCTTTCATCAGCTGAAGGGAGCTTTCTCACATTTTTGGGTTTGACAGTTGTTCTTGCAATGAATTCTGTTGAATTCTGAGGGACTTCTCACTCTGCACCTTTAGGAGCTCATTCACACTCTTTGTGTGGTTACATAAAGCAGCTATGATCACAGACCAGCCTCAGCTGACTCCCAGGCTGCAGGTTACTTAAACTCAGGCAGCTTTTTTTGCACTTTATCTATCTGGGTTAAAACAACAAAGTCCTTGCCCACCAGTATTACATTTCCAGGAAATACGATCTGAAACTCAGCACTTGTTGTTAAGGGCTTTTTCTTTGAGTTATACAGCAACATGCATGACTGGTTTTCAATAGTTGGCTGTTGAAATAGAATAACTTGGAAGAATCTAAGGAGTGTGCATAGTTTAGGCTTGGAGTTAAGACTTTAACCTCAAACCTTCAGGCAAGTTGCTCCTGGACATGCAGGCAGGTTTTTGCTCTCTCTCCCTAAGTCCACTTGAGCTTCTGTTACCCTTAGAAGGTAATTTTGTACCTTCAAGTTTTAGGAGGTGTAGGACACAGCTGGAGCCATGTTCACTTTTCCCAGGTGTCTGGTGAAGTGTAGATGTCTGTGAGCTGACCCTAGATCCTAAAGGTTTAGATACATTCAGTTAGCTGAGGTTCAGCTCTTCTGTTATACCCGGGAATGAAACTGTTTCACCTGAGCTTTAATTAGCAAATTCCAATGGAATAAGCTAAACATGAGGGCTGAGGAGGAGAGCCTGTTGGATTGATGGAGTGCAGAGCTGCTCTGGGGAGTACAAACCATCAAGAGTGTTCTTTGTGCCGCTGAGAGCAGCGTAGAGGTTTGGGCTTGGTTTCAGCTTAACCAGTGGAACTAAGCTGAGCTGAATCAGCGGAGGCCCCTTATCCAGAGGCTATCTTTAAGGCAGCTGAACACCAATTTAGTATTTGTAGTATTGGCATACTACAGGTGTGGCAAAGGAGAGCTTTACCAGTGCTACAAATGCTATCACTTCCATAACTGTGTAGTTAGCCAGCTAACAGATGATGCTTCATCAAGGCTAGCTTGCTGTTAGGCTTGACTGAGCTAAGTTTACAGAGCACCTTGCATATGACCAGGCTTTGTTTAAACCTTTGTTTTCTTACAGTAAATTGCTTGGATCAACATGTCGAAAAGTCTCCCAACAGAGTAGCTTTGATCTGGGAGAGAGATGAGCCTGGCACTGCAGTACATGTCACCTACAGGTATGGCGTCTTCTCATGGGGCTTCATGATGCTTTGTAGTGGGGTGGGGAGAAGAGACCTGTGTCAAACTCTGCTTTCTTCCAAGATACAGCATTGGACATTCAGCCCCAGTGTTGTGGCTCAGATTGAGATGTGGCATCATCTTGTTCCTCTTCCCCATCCTCAGTGCAGTTTAGAGCAACCTTAAGGCTGCTCTGCATGACGCTGACCTGTAGTTGCTGCCATAGGTTATAGGATTTGTCAGAATATGGCAGTTTTCAAGGATATTTCTCTTTTCTCTGCTGTGTGCTCTCCCTCAGGAGACAGGCATGCCTGCCAAAATGCAATTTACATCATCTGTTTTTCTCTAGTCAGAGTTAAAGGTTTCCCAGACTTGTATGTTCCTCAGTGTGTGTTTTAGGGAGCCAGATGTTTGATCTGCTGGTTTAGAAAGCAGAGGAGACATAGGAAGTCTTGGTATCTAACTCTTTAGAGGACCCAAACTCTGGTATCTGTGGCACAGATGTGCCCTTTTCCTTAGGATCTGGATGTGCTGTTAATGGGACAACAGCTTTAAAGTCAAGCCCTAGGAGGGTAAAGACTTTGTTTTGGCCACTGCCTGATGGACCTGGGCTGGGAGGTGTCCAGGGCTTGTTAGAGAGGTACAAGGGACAATTGTTTTGCGTTATCTCCTGTGCAAAGCTTGCTGCTGTGAGCTGTTTGTCCTTATAGATAAGGCCTGAGTGGCACAAGGAAGGACCTGGCTGCCCGCATGGGCACTCCCCCTTCTCCTCTGGGAGAAAACAGCTGAGTGCTGTCCCCATTCGAATCACTGCAGAGGAAGCGGGTGGCTGTGCAGGAAAAGGGCTGGAATAGGCATCCTCCTCCCTGAGGAAGGAGAAAGCTTCGATCAGTGGGACCTCCTCTATGCGCTGGCAAGACAGTGCCACTGGAAAGTGCTGTCCCAGCTTGCTCATCCATGGGGGAAATAAGAACCCCATTTGCCTCTGCTGCCCCGCACTTACTGCCTGCTCACAGTGGGTGAAGGGCTGGTGGGGCTGTGCCATTGGTCAGTCTACATCCCTATACCTGCCTGTCTGCAAGGTGGGTTGTGTTAATGCAGCTGGGTTCAAGTGCTCTGCTCTAGGAGAGAATTCTAGACATATCCTTACTGGCAAAGGTACGCAAAGCCATGAGCGAAACATTTCAGTTTTGCTTGAGTCGCAATTGTTGCATCACAAGCTCAGCTGCGATCATCTTTTTCACTGCTGAGTTTCCTCCTGTCTCTCCGGCTGATGCAACTCAGCCTTTTGAGGGGAAAAAAAGCTCCACTTGTGCTTCCTCCTGCCTCTGGGTTTCATTTTTATCAAGTAGAAATTCAGCTAAGCTTCCAGTTATGTCCACTTTTGAATGGGAAGGCAGGAGACTTGTTTGTTTTACTGCTTTGTGAAAACAGGGCTTCCAGCTCTCCTGGGCCTTAGTGGCTGCAGTCAGCAAGTGGGGACAGATCATGCCAATCTGTTATCAGGAGGTCTGGCTCTCCAGAGGCTAAACCACCATAAAGTCACAGCTAGGCAGTGGTGAAGCAGCAGTTAAGCTCCAGGAGTGTGCTGCAGTGAACAGCTAGCTGAATTTATTGGCAGAAGGATCCAACCCAGCTGGGAGTGCTTTGTCCTGCTCTGTGGATGTTGGCAGGGCCCAGGAGCTTTGAAATCTTCCAGAGGAATTCCCTGAAGCCTTGCTGAGCCTGGGTTTAAAGGGAACTGTATTATCGAGTGCCTTTTATAAACAGGAGGAGCTGGTGGCTGGATGCGTTGGGTGGCAGCCTCTGTAAGCTCAGCAACAAGGAATGTTAAAGATAGCAGTCAAGCTATGCCAGACCTCCCCCTGTCTGACGTGGGGCTGTTTATTCTCTCTGGTGTTCCCTTGTTTAGCATGGTCTCTCCAACTTAGCTACCTGTGAGGCAGTGTTTCCGAGCACTGCAGGATCCTATGGGTATTGCCAAAGGGAGCTGTGCAGAGAAGTGGGCAGCAGAATGCATTAGCTAACCCGGTTTTGGAAAGGGTTGCAGGCTGGGTTTCAGTGGGTGGGCTTTAATTTATGAATGATCTCCCTCTGGTGCAGAAAATGTTGCAGACAAAGGGAATGTTCAAAATGCAAAACACAAAGAGAAAAGCAGAAGCTGAAGGGCCAGAAATTAGGGTCCTAAGTAGCTTTTTGTAGGGTTCTTAGGTGGGTGGGAAAGAAGCGGTTGGACATCTTCGTTAGCCACATCACAGCTATGCCTTTGACAAGCCAAGGGGTCGTGGTTCCTCAGCCTGCAAGGAAGTGATTGAAACTGTGTTAGAGATCACAGTGAAGACCTCAGTCAGGAGCCATGTGGGTTCTTACCAGGCTGTGCAATGTGGAAGGTGTTTCTCATTGACAGCAAACTCCTTTTCCTCTTCCCAGTGTTTGCTTTCTAAGCTGAAGTTGCAACTAAATCTTGCCCAGGCTTTCAGCTTTCCCCATCCAAGGCAGCTCAGGGGCTTTTCACCTTCTCACCTGAAAAAGGGCACAGAGGGTTTTCCTTGTCTCAGGTTTAGGATGTCGGCAGGAAGATTGAATGACCTTCAAGCAAAAACCCTCATGTTGAGCTGTATATTTTTCAGCTATTCTCAATCAAACATCTCAAAGGCAGTGCCATAACTTTGTGACCACAAGGTGCAGAGGCAGCCTTTGAACTCTGCTACTCACAGTAATTCATGTCGAGCAGCAGCTAGGAGGTGAGATGGGAGGGTGTTGGGCTGAGAGAGGCCCAAATCTGTTTGGTTTGGGTTTTTTTTTTCTGTTGTGTTGTTTTTCCCCTTCCTGACCTGTTTGGGACATTTGACCTGAATTTTCAAGTCATTTCAGCCTGATCCAAACAATGGTTCCAGGAAATAAACTGGTCGCTGCCAGAAATACTCAATCCAACAGAGACTTTGGCTTGTGCTGAGCCTCCTAAGCAGTCACTGCCAGAGCCCATATATAGCATTGAAAGTATTAGGAAAAAGTCTAGAAACACTGTGCAATAGGCTGCTTTCTGATTAGTTTTTTTTGACGCACAAGGAACCAGCTTCCTGTGTTCAGAAAGCTGCAGGCTGTCTTGCTGCAGGAAGAAGTTAGCATCAGGCTTCTAGGGACAATATTTCTGCCAGGCATCCCTGACATACATCAGAGAAACGCTATGTGTTGGTGATGGGGTTTACGGTTGTTGTTCCAGACCGTGTCCTGGGCTGCATCCCCAGAGCATGACCAGCAGGTCAAGGGAGGGGATTCTCCCCCTCTGCTCTGCTCTGGTGAGACCCCCCCCTGCAGTCCTGTGCCCAGTTCTAGGGCAACAATACAAGAGGGATGTGGTGAGGCCCTGGCACAGGGTGCCCAGAGAAGCTGTGGCTGCCCCATCCCTGGCAGTGTTCAAGGCCAGGTTGGAGCAACCTGGTCTAGTGGAAGGTGTCCCTGTCTGTGGCAGCGGTTGGAACTGGTTGAGCGTTAAGGTCCCTTCCAACCCAAACGAGACTGGGAAATGTGTTTTTTACCCTTGCGCTTTAAAAAGAAGCTACCAGTTGTAGAACACTTCCAGCAATTCCCCAACATAAACAGTGCTGGGAGTTGCGGGGCAGTGCTTCCGTTTCATCTTGTGTTTATCCCACAGGAGTTTCCAATAGCTTTTGACTGACCCTTCTAGCTGAAAAAGTCATCAAGGATGGTTAAATGGACGAAACTGACTCCTGGAGGCAGCAGGACAGCCACTGACTTTGCTGGCTGCTTTACCCACACCAGAGCCCGGCTTGTCCTTCTGCAGCCAGCGTGGCTCTCTGCTCCCCTTTTCTTCTCTCCCTGATGGCAGAAACAGCTTCTAAGATGCCAAAGCTGACGTACCCTATACTGCTGAGATGACAGGATCTGGAGGGGGTTGTGACCCTCACTCAGTTCAAGTTCATCCTTTTTTTGCTCCCTGGCGTGAGTCAGGTTGTGCGTTAATATGACAGCATTGCTTCCATGTCACAGGGAACTCCTGGATCTGACCTGCCGCCTTGCCAACACCCTGAAGAAATATGGGATACAGAAAGGGGACAGAGTGGCCATCTATATGTCCATGTCCCCCTTGGCAGTGGCAGCCATGCTGGCTTGTGCCAGGATCGGTGCCGTCCACACCGTGGTCTTCGCTGGATTCAGCGCAGATTCCTTGGCCGGGAGGATCATGGACTGTAAGTAGGAGCAGAGCTGGGAGCAAACCTGACTGGAGAGTGCTCCAGAACATAGCCCAGTTCTGTGTTGTGTTAGCAGAAAGAGAAGAGGTTCATTCTCAGTTGGTGGGACAGCGCACCGTCCCTTGCAAAGACTTTTCCTTAGTGGCAGCAGCAGCATCCTCTGGCCTTAAAATACTTTATAAGTTGCTTAACATTCAGTCTGTGCTGGATTACTGCCAGAGGGGAGCAAAGTTGGAGGGAAAACCAGATCTTAAGAATGGGGCCTGATTTGTTCTTTCACAGTGCAATTGCAGTGTTCCTTTGATATTCCTGCACAGTGCTAATTCCGCAGCCTCGACTGGTGCTATGATCTATGTGTAGCACTGGAAGTGTTGGCAGCCTGCCCCCTGCTCTGTTAGCCTTTGTATCTGCAGGAAGAGCTGTTCTTAGCCCAAAGCAGGGCGATTAGGTAAAAAGCAATAGAAGCAGAAGAACAAAATAGCAAATAGTTCATGTTCTAGCAGTCGCATCAGTTTCTTTATGGGTAGTGTGAGTTTATAAGTCTTACAGCAATTTTCATGCTTTCTTTCCCTGTTTTGGTAGAAGTAAGGTATAGAAAGCAAGTACATGTTTTCGTTCTCCCTCACTTTAGGCCTCTTGCTTGGAGGCAGTGGGCTAAAGAGCTTTCTCTGCAGCCACAGCTCTTGCAGTGTGGCTCAATAGGACATGCTCTGCAAGAGCTCTGCTGTGTGCTCTGACTTCCAGGAGCTTTCCCCTCAAGATCCATACGAGTTTTGGAAAGCTGCAGGTGTCTCTGAGCAGGGAAACGCCTCTGAGAGGCTGCTGAGTTTGGTGCTCTTCAGTTTGCAATGAACATTTATCACAGAATCCCAGACTGGTTTGGGTTGGAAGGGCCCTTAAAGCTCATCCAGTTCCAACCCCCTGCCATGGGCAGGAACACCTTCCACTGGACCAGGTTGCTCCAACCTGGCCTTGAACGCTGCCAGGGATGGGGCAGCCACAGCTTCTCTGGGCACCCTGTGCCAGGGCCTCAGCACCCTCACAGGGAAGAATTTCCTCCTAATGTTTCATCTCAATCTCCCCTCTGTCAGGTTAAAGCCATCTCCCCTTGTCCTGTCCCTACAGGCCCCTGTCAAAAGCCCCACTCTCCAGCTTTCTTGTTGGGCACTTTAAGCACTGGAAGCTGCTCCAAGCTCTCCCCTTAAGGAGCCTTCTCTTCTCCAGGCTGAAGAAGCCCAGCCTGTCTACAGAGCAGAGGTGCTCCAGCCCTCAGAGCATCTCCATGGCTTCCTCTGGAACCCCAGAGAGAGGATGAACGAGGCAAAGGTGCTTGTTCACTAAGGTCATAGGAAGTCTTGCCCTTGTTCCAGTATGTGAGCTGTTAGGCTAAAGCAAGTCAGTATTCACTATAACAAGTAATTGGGAATAAACTGTTTTGCATGTCTTCATTGGAGTGGGGTGGTGGGGATATAGAGTATAACGGTTACCATTGAAGTGTTTAGGAAGATTGGACTGACAACTGTCAAAAGTGTTATAGCTGGAGCGGACCCTGGTCTCAAGTTTTAACGTGTTTTTCTCAGTGACTGACTGGTTTTAACAGGTAGAATTTCCGAGTGCTTGTCACACATGTTGTCCTATACATCACCCCCCAAAATAATGAGAGCTGGGTGCACATATGAGCCTGGTAGACAGGCTGGTGTGTCTGCTAATTCTTTCTCTCTTTAGCTGGATGCAAAGCAGTTATCACCTACAACCAGGGCATAAGGGGAGGACGGATCGTAGAGCTGAAGATGACTGTGGATGAAGCTGTGAAGAACTGCCCGAACATCAAACATGTCTTTGTGGCTCAGAGGACAGATAACAAAGTCCAGATGGGTGATCATGATATTCCACTTGACGAGGTATGTTGGTGTTGGTAAGCCTTGCCTGTTTCTCCTAATGTTTCTTGAAGTGTATGTTGTTTACTGTGCTGGGGGAGAGAAATATGGTGCGCTAATAATAGTAGGGACCAGCTGGTGTTTCCACACCAGACCTGCCAGTGATGACTGGCCCTTATGCTGCCTCTGGAGCAGATTTTCAGTTCGTGGTGCCTTCCCATGCTGCCACAATACCCCAATGGGCTAATGGATACAGGTGTGTTGCAGTGACAGCATCTGCACATCCCTGTAGTCACCTTGCTCTGCAGATACTCACTGGCACTCTGGATAACTTCTTTTAGGTCTGAGTGTTGGCTAGATCATTTTTCTCTCCATCTGTGCCTTTTGGACCGGTGTTCTGCAGATGAAAAGGAGATGCCCCTTTACGGCATCTGAATCTTCATCCTCTAACGGATTGCCTGTACCTACAGTCTTCTAGGATTGTGAGTTGAAGCAGCTCAGTCTGTCCCCGATTCATCTTAGCATGGGGATGGAGTGTGCTGCTCCGTTTGAGTAATCTCGCAAACAGTGCTGAGATTTAAGGAAGGAGTGTTTCCTGAGACCCATGGTGCACTGATACAATTGCTGCTGCTGTTATATTGTGTTCAGACACTCTGTAAGGGTTTGTCATACGCACTGTTGAAAGGCAGTGCAGAAATAATCAGGCTCCTGGAGAGGCTTAAGATAGCCTGTGAATGTGTGGTGGTTACCCCGTGATGGGAGGATAGTCATGGCTTGGGAATATTTAGAAACTGTGCTTCCCGGGGGAGAAAACAGCAATCATTGTAATGTGTTTAGCTGGTACACATGGGACTGCAGCCTAAGGGAGAAGTAGTTTTATCAGTTTGCTGGCAGCGGTAAACAGAAACTGCTCATTGTAATGATGCCTGGAAATCACCCATCTGCAGGCAAGATACGTACTCAGGAGTCCATGTGCTGGTCACATGAGATAGGAGCAGCTACTAGGGTAAGTTAAATACTAGAGAAGGCAGGTTTTATTCAGAATTTGTGTTACTTGATACTCCACAAAGCATATTCCAATGATTTTCCTTGGGCTGCAAGCAGTCTGAGGTGCTTTGGTGATCCTGGAGCTGAGCTGAGCCCACTGTTAGTTGTAGGGCCTGAAACATAACAAGAATTAAACCATTAATGCTGTTAATTCTGATGTTCCTCATCTTTAGAGAAGTGGTGCTTTCCAGTTCTTGTACAATGGTTTACTGCAAAGTTTAAGCTTACGTTGTAATTGAGCAATAAGAGAACTCCATCTTAGTTTCAAAAACTGGCAAGTCAGCCCAAACTGGCCGTGTTGAAATGTCACAATGTAATACCTGAAATGAGCAGGAGTGCTATAATTCAGAGGCTAAGAATTACATCTGACCCTGTCAACTTTTCATTTTTCATTAAGCTTTATTTGCCAGGCACTTTTAAACAACTGGACCTGCATTTGGTAGTGTTCACTTGTAAATGCAGCATGTTTACAGTGTATACTTGCAATATGGCAGTACCTAGAAACTCCTTCAAAGAACCACCTTGTAACCCTTGCAGGAATTCATCTAGGACAGGACAGAGCTGAGAGAAGGAAGCCAGATGGGTTTGTATTACAGTTGTATGTTGAGCATCTGGAACACAAAGTAATTATTCCAAGTTTGCACATGGATAAGAAAATTGTTCAATCTCACTGAGGTTGAGGTTGGTTGTTCTTAGAGAAGAGAAGGCTCTGGGGAGACCTTAGAGCACCTTCCAGTGCCTAAAGGGGCTGATAAGAAAGCTACAGAGGAGCTTTTGAGAAGGGCCTGTAGAGACAGCACAAGGGGGAATGGCTTTAACCTGACAGAGGGGACTGAGATGAGACATTAGGAAGAAATTCTTCCCTATGAGGGTGCTGAGGCCCTGGCACAGGGTGCCCAGAGAAGCTGTGGCTGCCCCATCCCTGGCAGTGTTCAAGGCCAGGTTGGATGGGGCTTGGAGCAACCTGGTCTAGTGGAAGGTGTCCCTGCCCGTGGCAGGGGGCTGGAACTGGATGAGCTTCAAGGTCCCTTCCAACCCAAACCAGTCTGGGATTCTATAAAGCTCCAGCGGGAAGAGGGCTGCAGTCAGGGACTGGACTGTGTCACAAGGTGCTCTCTCCTCTCGGCAGAACGGTGTTCACAGCTCACCAGCTGGAGGAGCTGGAGAAGGCTTTCAATGAAGCTCACTACCCTGACGTCTATGCCCGGGAGATGCTGGCTGTGAAGACGGAGCTGCCAGAGGACAGGATACAGGTAAATGGCTGCAATGATTTTCTCTCCCATTGGGGTCCATTGGCTGTCTCTTCCCTTTGGCCAGAGAGTGCAGGTGGTGGGAATGTGGCTGCAGTGAAATGCTGCAGGGCACTGGGGGGAGTCAGCTTCCATCCCTGGCACTGAACAGCCTCCAAATGGAAATGCAGAACAAGGGAACTGGTTGGACTTGATCAGCTTAAAGGTCTTTTCCAGCTTGGTTGATTCAATGGTTCTATGACTGAGCTGTCCCCAACAGCTGATCACTGCGGCAGCTCGGCTCTGTCCTCCAGAGACCCAACTCAAGCAAGAGCTGGGAGCGATTCAGGAGCCAAGCTGTGTCCCATCGGCCTCCTCATTAGCTTGTCCCTCTGGGGGACACACGGCATTATAGGGCTTGATCCCTGGCAGTGTTCAAGGCCAGGTTGGATGGGGCTTGGAGCAACCTGCTCTAGTGGAAGGTGTCCCTGCCCATGGCAGGGGGTTGGAACTGGATGAGCTTTAAGGTCTCTTCCAACCCAAACCAGTCTGGGGTTCTAAGACCGTGTCCCACTGTGGAGCAGCTTGTTGGCTTAAGAATTGGGTGGTGGTCTGGGCAGCAGTCAGGTTGTATCTACACCCATTGAGCCTTCAAACGCAGGAAGGGGGTGAGGAGAGGGACCTGCGCACCCTCTGTCATTGTCACTCACTGCATTAGGGCCCCATTTTCTGTGCAGGATGGAAGCAGCAGAGGGGCCCTGCGGGCAGGCAGAGTGTAGGGCGGCTTTGGCTGGGATCACCCTCCTGTGCCACAATCAGCCTCATGTAACCTGTGCTCCCTCTCCCCCCTCTTCTCCCCTCTGTCACTGACACCCACATGTGCCCTCCTCCAATCCCCTCCACACTCACCGCTGCCACCTGCACGCTCTGCACACCCGACCCCCTCCATGCACCCCCGCGGCTGCCCCTTTGCCCTGGACACGCGTCCCCCCCTTGCCCGACGGGCCCTGGATGCCACGGGGCTGTCTCCTCCCAATCCCACCCCTCCGTGCTCTCCTGGCTGTTACCCCTGAAGGTTTGGTTTCAGAACCGAAGAGCCAAGTGGCGGAAGCGGGAGAAGTGCTGGGGACGGAGCAGCGTGATGGCCGAGTACGGCCTCTATGGAGCCATGGTGAGGCACTCCATCCCTCTGCCTGAGTCCATCATCAACTCTGCCAAGAGCGGGCTGGTGGGATCCTGCGCCCCGTGGCTGCTGGGTAAGCGGGTGCTTGGGGCTGGAAGGGTCACGGGGGAGCTGCAGAGTGAGTGGCCCTTCCTCTTCCATAAGGCCATCCTTGTCTGTTCCCAGAAATGAACGGGGTCTCAGCCATGAGCCGTACACAGGGTGATGAGAGCCCCGGCTTCTCTATTGCCTCTTTGCAAAGAAGAGCTGGGAAAGGGAAAACCCTTTCCTGTAGGGTCAGAGGGATGCCCGCATGTGTTGGGTATCACTGTCTAATGGTAGCAGCCAGTGTGGGAATCATAAACCCATAGAACTGGCTAGGTTATAAAAGACCCTCAAGATCACCCAGTCCAACCATTCCCCAGCACTGCCAAGGCCACCACTAAACCATGGCACTGAGGGCCTCCTCTACACGGTTTGTGAACACTTCCAAGGACAGTGACTCCAGCACTGCCCTGGGCAGCCTGTTCCAATGCCTGACTGCCCTTTGGGGAAGGAATTGTTCCCAGTATCCAGTCTAAACCTCCCCTGCTGCAGCTTGAGGCTGTTTCCTCTTGTCCCATCCCTTGTTCCTTGGGAGCAGAGCCCAGCCACCTCCTGGCTCCATCCTCCTGTCAGGCAGTTGTAGAGAGCGATAAGGTCCCCTCTGAGCCTTCTCTTCTCCACACTAAACCCCCCCTCAGGTCCCTCAGCTGTTCCCCATCACACTGTGCTCCTGACCCTGCACCAACTCTGTTGCCCTTATCTGGACCCGCTCCAGCAGCTCAGTGTCTCTCTTGTTGTGAGGGGCACAGAAGTGAACACATTTGAGGTGTGAATGGGAGTTGCAGGGCATGTAGGAAGTCATCAGCCTCCCCACCAAACTGAGGATAGTTCTACCTGAGTGCTCCCCTCTGCTCATACACAGTCCTATACTGAGGTGGCACCCGAAATCCATGCTGTCACGGGCTGTCACAGCAACCCTCTCCCTGGAAGTCTTGCCCACTGCAGGGGAGGTATGGACCAATTCTGTCACAGGCCATGCTCCTGGGCTGCAGGAGAGCAAGTGGCAGCGCTCTGGGTCAGGAAAGGCTGGTAGCTAGCGTGGGTTTTCCTTTGGGATGCAAACGGGAGCTGAAGGAACCGGCAGGAGATGACGCTGAGCAGTCCTGGGCAGAAAGAAGCAACCAGCCCCCATGGCTTTGCTCTCTCCTCTGCAAGGCATGCACAAGAAGTCCATGGAGGTGAGCAGGAAGGCGGAGAGCCAGGAGAAGCTGGCAGATGGCTGGCGAGCGGAGCAGCAGGAGGAGGAGGAACTCAAAGGGAAGCAGGCCAGTTCCCAGAGGGGCTCTGACAAGCTTGGCCCAGCAAGAGATTCGGAGGACACAGCCATCGACCTCTCCAGGACAGCCAAGCATGAGAAGAGGGGTGTGCTGAGGCAGTGCATCAATGGGGACCCCCCCACGGAGCTAAGCAGCAGGGACCACTGACCAGCTGCCTGCTGAGATAAGAATATTTATTGATTTATTGCTATATATATATTGTTTTCCTTAAATAATTGAACTTTTCTCTGAATTCAGGGCATTTCAAAACTGGGCACACACATCCTTGTCCCCTCGCGTTGTTCCGGAGCCAGGGTGGAGGGTGGGAGAGGTGTCCCAGCGGGACCAGGAGCAGTGTGAAAATGAGAGCACGTTGTGGTCAGCATGGACCACTGCCAAGGAAGAGCTGCCCTTCCCCTCTGGGCTCCGAACGCTTCCCGGCTAGCCAGGAGCACAAGGAGCAGCAATGCAACAGAAGCGGCTTCCCTGCTCCAACACATGGGTGCAAAGGCAGCGCAGGAGGTGACAGACACCTTTCCCAAGCGCTTCCACCATGTGGAAATGCCTGTGCTCTGAACACCAGCTCTTCCCTCTCCAGGAGCAGCAGGTTTTAAACACAGTTGGGTGCATCCTCAAGCCGGTGTAACCTGACAGGCGCTCTGGTTCCTACCTGCTGAGGCTCTGGGCCTGCCAATGCAGCCTTACCACTGGATATACACTGTGTGACCTCCTTAACTCGTACCTGGGAGAAGGGGGTGAAGACATTCTTGTTTATGCAATGCTTTTGTACACTCTCGAATGTTACCTGCCACACTATGCAGCACAGAACAGACCTTTGGAAAACCAAGCCATAGAACCCGGAGCAGTTAAACAGTTTTGTGAATTGACATCAGAAGATAATTTGTAATTGTCTGTACAAAGTGTTAATGTCAGAGCCGTTTCTTGGTCGTCCTCTATTTATGTCTAAAAGCACTTTAGTGATCCGGATTTTTGAATGTGGCTCTTCCTGTTTTGTCCACTGCTTATTTATTACATATCCATAAATAAAGTCGTGGTGTCCCGTTTGGTTTTCATGCTCTGCCTCGTATTTTGTACCTTCCTCTGGCACATCTCATGGTAGCTGCCAGATCCTTGTGCCTAAATTGGGTGGGACAGCTCTGCTGAGGCAGCATCATTATTCCAAGGGGGCAGAGGTCTAGTCCAGTGGCCTACACGTGCCAGAATGATTTGTGCCAGTCAAAGAGCCAGCCCACAGCTGATGGGTCATGAGATGGTCTGAAATGGAGCACTCCACCAGCTTCTCAGGGAAGTCACAAGGAGAAAGCTGCTCCATTGTCCCAGGAGTAGTGAGAATTTGACAGGCTGAGAGAGCTGGGCTGGTTCAGCCTGGAGAAGAGAAGGATCCTTAAGGGGAGACCTTAGAGCATCTTCCAGTGCCTAAAGGGGCCACAGGAAACCTGGAGAGGGGCTTTTGACAAGGGCCTGTAGGGACAGGACAAGGGGGAATGGCTTTAACCTGACAGAGGGGACACTGAGATGAGA
>JARCZZ010047293.1:0-21714 GCA_030323915.1 Brotogeris chrysoptera
GATAATACAATATTTACACAGTCTTTGATTGTAGTATCTGTACCAATGTGGTACCTTCAGCTAGTAATAAGTCTCAGGTTGCCCAAGGAAGTCGTTAACGCCCCATCTCTGGAAGTGTTCAAGGCCAGGACGGACAGGACCTTGAGCAACCTGGTCTGGTGGAAGGTGTCCCTGACCACGGCAGGGGGTTGGAACTGGATGATCTTTAAGGTCTCTTCCAACTCAAACCATTCTATGACTATGATTATTACAGAGTACATGCATTTCAGCTCAAATCCCAGCGCTTCTGTAGAAAGAGCCATTAAAGACTACAGAGGTGCTTCATCAATACAAGTTTACATTAGGATCCTTGCAAAGATCCTTTTCTTCTTTCAGACCAACAGCCTGTGCAGCAGACCTGTGCCTGGTCCACACAAGCTGATTGTGGCTAGCTTGTCCCAGACAGTCTCAGCCACAGAGAGGGTACACCCTGCCAGCCGCAGCCAAAATCCAATGCAAAACCAAAACAAAGATCAAATAAACTCAGTCAGACAGGAGCACAAGTCACCCCTTGGCATCATTCATGGAGCACCTTTCCAAGATGCCAGCTTACCAAGTGATGAGCTTGCCTGGGTGCAGGCAGTGATGATTTAAGGTTAAGGTGTAATCCATGCCTGGTGTTGAACACTTCTGAGCAGTGTTTACTGTCTCCTGGTGATGATTTACAGGGTTTGACTGCCCCTTTTTCATTACGACCAAAAGTGAGATTAAAATGTTTCAGAGGCAACTGCTCATATTCATTTCTGCAGCAGAGGCTGGGACTGGGGCTGTCACTCAAGAAAGGGATGGTACAGCAGCTGCCAGCACTGCTACAAGGCAAGAATCATTAAAAGCAAATACCTTCTCATAAGATAGACTGGAGACGGGGAGAACTGCAGCCAGCCAAAGAGGGTTTCTGAACAGTAGCCAATACACACAGAAACTCAGCCAAAATTCACTGACCATCCTCTGCTGATTTCATCTCGGAAAGACATAAAAAGAGGCACTAAAACAATACCAATGCTTTGTGTAAGAATAGCACATGCATTTTAAATAGCTGCATTTAAATCACCTGTCCTTTTGTGCCTAATAAGGAGTAAAAATCAAAGTGCAGGTGGGATTAATAAACTGGGTTGGAGGGAGATGCTTTGGTGAGGCACCAAGCAAATTCAGCTCCAAATAAGGAGCACTGAGATGTGAAGAAGCAGCATGGGTGAGCAGCGGGCAACTGCCCCACTCCCTCCCAACCCAAGCTGTCTTTGGCAGAGAGAATTTATCTTATCTTTCCAGTGTGAAGAGGCAGGAGAAAAGAAAGAGAACATCAAAGTGACTGCTTACTAGACTTCAAGCTGCACAATAATATCCTCTCCACGTGAGAGAAAGCATGAAAAAAGCCCCAACAAACCCACCAACCCACAAGTAATTCTGTTATTTCCAAGGGATTTTGCAAATACCTGAACAATCACAGTTATTACCAGTAGCTGCATTTCAGTGCCTGATCCATGCATTAAGAAATGTGGCTCAGAGGGGTGTTCCATGTCCCGCATATCAAAACTAAATAAATCATAACTACAGACTGCTCTATTTCATCGCAAGGGGAGACAAATATTGCTTTCCATGTCTGCCTGCCCACCCCCTGCCTGACACCACCTTTTTTGTTCATTCCCAAAAATAAAAATGTAAAAACAAAAGCATTTACTGTAATAATTTACTGCTGAGGTCAAGAACGTGCTCCAGGGGTGGTAGTGGCAAAGAGGAACTACAGTGGGAACACAAACAGATACTTTCCCCCTAAGCTGCTTTGATGTGCCATTCCTAGCAAGACTGGCTTTCTTCCATTTATAGCTTTGGGCCTGTGAAGACTTTACACTTTTTTTGCGCCTTCTTTCCTTGCTTTTTTTCTTCCTCTCAGATATCCTTAACGCGGGGCCCTTTCCCGACCTCACAGTAATAACAAACAGGAGATGAAAAATCAATGCACTGCCTTATCAAAGCCATCTGCAGAATTTAAGCTTTCATTTATAAAATCAAAATTAAGCTGCTGGCCTTTAAAGGTTGTAGAGATAACCTTCTCTATGTGATCTGACCCACAGCCATCCTCTGTTTCTACTCTCCTTTGTCAAGTCGTCATGAGGTCTGCAACTGCTCCCAACAGTCACACTGTCTATTTGGGGAAAACTGTTTACAGATAGAGTTTGTTTGTCTTTCCCAAGTGAAAGAGCACTGGCTTCTCACTGCTGATTCATAAAGCTGATAAGCAGAAGCAAAGCAAGGCTTTTGCTGGAATCTCCATAGATTCACAGGATCAAAACATGGGCATCTTTAACACTTAAGTACTCAACGCCCATGATACTCCCAGGTCTGCATGCACAGGCTTGCACTTCTAGGCGTGACTCTTCAGGCACATTTCAGACATTGATCTTAAGGTGAACTGACCTCAAGATGCCTGAGGCTGAAGGAAAAAAATGGCCTTGGTGCTCACAGCTCCTACTAGAGACATGGCAGTGAAATGAGTAGGGAAGAGATGGCAAAAATGACGGCCCTGGATGATGAATGAGCCCTGCTGCAGGGATGATTTTTTTCCAAGTTCTCTGTTGATCATGCCATGGAAAAATCTCTCTTCTCTTCAAACAACTATTGCTGTGATCTTGACCACAGAATGGAGCCTCCCTGGACAAACAGACAGGACCAAGCATTCATTCATCATGTTCAGTCTCTCATCTCCAAATGAGGACCCTCCCTTCACAGGGAACAGGCAAGAAGAAAAAACTCAGCCAAACAAAGAAAAAACCAAAGAGAGACCCAGCACATCCCATGGTAATCATGTGTTGAGAAAGAAAGTGGTGATTCATCCATTCTGACCCTGGCAGAAAACAAGTTTGAGAGAAGAAATGGAGAATTGATTATATTTATCAGCAGCACAGAGAGCCTCAAGTATTAAAAACCTCCCAAAGGCTACACAGATAATCTTCAGTCTCCTCAAGGGACATCAAGGGCCAGGGTGAGCAGGTGGATATATGACTTTAAGATTTCAAGGTCAAGCACACAAAGCACAAATACCTGGTAATATATAAATGCTTTTATTTTTCAGAAATAGCTAATCCTTTTCAAATTCTATGAGCCATCACCTTCCTCTGCAATCATTCTGATATTTAGTGGCTTTCATTAGTAAGCAGCAGTCCAGAGAAAAGATTTCTCACATCAACTTTCAGTCACTGGATCTTATCATGCTTTCACGAAGAAAACCTCCAAGATTCCAGTCTTCAGTAACTCTTCCATATATATCCACATGGAGGGATGAAGACACCAAGCAACCTTCTCTTTGACAGAAGCAAATACATTGAGTCCTTGTTTTTGTATCCTTTTGCAGTGACTGAAGTCTCCTCTGGTCTCTGCTCAGTACCATATTACAGCACCAGAATGTTGTCCTGGCCAGTTTGGAGACAGAACCTCCTAACACCTTCTTAGATGCATTAGAGGACTGAGTTAGCTCTTTTTGCCCACACTGACAAATTATCTCATTTTTAGCACCCTCACCTATCTTTATGTCACCTGCAAAGATCATATTCCATATTGAAAATATTGAAATATTGAGCAGCATCAGTCCAAGAACTGTTCTCAGAAGTATCTAGTGAGAAACAACTTCCTCACTGATATCCTTCCAACAATGACATTTTGACACACATCATCCAGTTTTAAATCCCTCTATTATACACTGTTATGTCTACACCAGTTGGCACCAAGTCCAAAGCCTTCTAAAATGTAAGTACATTGTAACAGCAGACTTCATGTTATCAAATATGTCTCTCTACCCTCAATTGGCAGAAACCATCTTTATAGATGATGTAGTTTCATAATGGAGCAATACCTTTGGCTTTACCTAAAAAACAGGTGAAGTATGGAAGAAGATGCAGACAAGGGAGTAAAAAAACCATCCAAATAGGGCCAAAAAAGCAGTTGTCAACAACTGTGGGAATAAAGAAGAAAATGCCAACAAATTCAGAATAGAATTGAACCCTTTACTCACAATAAGAGTAGAAAGAAATCCATCATATTAATCTGTAAATTGATCCATTGTTTCCTGGACCAAAATTGTCTGAGCTGTGTGTGCTATCATAAAGCTGAGAGAATCACTGAATAATATATTGGTTCCATTACTCAGAAAGATGAATAATGGTCCTTTCAGGTCTTAAATTCCATGACTTTATCAGACAGAATAGGACTATGCATAGGCTTAAGATCCAATTGCAGTGGATCTGTACAGCAAAGTAATTGGCTCTGAGGAGCTCAACACCATCCTCTGTGTACCAAAGGGCTGTGCTGCAGCCTGTGCCCATGGCTGCGTATCCACACTGGTGGAGTGTACTATGTGCATATGAACGTGAACCTAGCTCAGATTTCTGAAAACAAATCAGATTTGAGCCCTCTGAGACCATTCCCAACCTGAACCAAAGCCCAGTAAGTGAGCACAACCCTATTTCCTTCCAAAAATCCCTTTTGATCCAAGTATATCCATGCCCAAAGAGTTGGAGGAGAGCAAAAGCTACATGCAAAAGGTGAGCAGAGATCATTAAAATTACCAGAATCTTTTAAAAGCTGGGAAAAGCACTTCTTTACTAGGGTGACATTTGGAGACAAAATTCAAAGCTATTAGTAACAGATATAAGTAGGAAGACATCAGTAATCAGCTTTTCAGTAACACAACTGGCACTGGGTCCCACCACATCAGCCACTGCAGGGACACTGCCTCAAGAGGACTGGGCAGCTTGGTGATCTAATCTCAGGGTATTAAAATACAGGTACCTCTGCCTGAATCAGTGGGAATTACAGTTACGTTTGTGTCATGCACATCCCCCAGGATATGCATCCACTCCCCCAGCTCACCACCTCCTGTCACCACCGTGTAGGAGAGGAATGCGGTCACACCACAAAGCCTTCAGTGTAGATGAGAACAAAGCATAAGGCACTCTCTTGGATTAAAACTCTCACTAAATACCACAGTATTTCCAAACACAATTTTTTCCCATCTCTAAGCCAACTTTTTCTTTCTTTTTATTTTGGTACTCTTCATCTGAAATTGTCTGAGTTTTGGACAATATATTAGATGGTTTCTATATTTATCACAAACAAAAAAGGCACGATCCATGGACTTGGACACACCCCCTCTTTTTTTTTTCCCCTTTCTTTTTTGGCTTTCAAAGCATTTTCTCCATTAGATCATATTTGTTTGCTTTAGACTTCAGAAATAAATAGCAGATGACATTATGATGCAGTTACTGTATGTGTTTGCTTTATCCATTTTTGTATTTATTGCAATGAAAATTTCCATGGGTGAATGTTCCCAAAATTCTAATACCCCTCCCTATTTATTATACACCCTGGAAATGATGTGCCCCTTGTTTCTGGATGTAACCCCACTCCATTCCCAAACACAGTGGTCAGCTGTAGATACAGCCCTTACAATACTTAGGGGTCTATCCTTAGTTTAACTCATTTTAATTCAAGATTTTTGTGAATCTGACAGTGTTCCTTTCGTCCAGTCTTCCTTATGGGATGGGAAAGAAACAGGACTAAGTCAGTGTAAACTGAAATGTTGTATTCAAACAATTCCCAAAGGATTGCACTGGAAAACAAAGGAAAACAGTAAAATCCACAAAGCTCAGGCTTGCCCTGCTACTAGTGCTCCTTACTGTTCTGAGACAGAACACACTATGGAAATCATCCCTGAAGAAATGGGAATATAAAATTAATTAAACAGGAAAATCCCAGCACAGAACAGCCTTGAGGAACCTCTCACTGAAAGTCACCAGTAATGGCTCTGGCCATCTTCCAGACACGGCTTTCTGCCACGGCAGGCTTGAAGGCTTTGACTCAAAGCAGTCAGAAACATGGGAAGAACTGAGGTTCAACTGGTGGACAAGGCTTTGGGCAACTCCACAGCAGCCAAACACCTACCTACTTCAGGCCAGATATGTGTGATGGTGGCAGCACCTTCTTGACTCTCCAGGATCCTAGTCCCTATAGCATCCTGCAGGTCCCAGGCTTGTCCATAGGGGAGAGAGAAAAGTGTGTTCTCTCCTTCTGTCTGCATAAAGCAGGACTGTAAAAGGAGCGCAACATAGATACTGTTCTTCAGACCTGCTTTTGTCTCTTCAGCAGAAATGTCTTCCATTAGGGTTAAATCAATCAGTGCGCTACAGTAAGGGCATCCTTGGGTCCCAGTCCAAGACCGCAGATTTAATTCCTCCAGGAATACAGGCACGGAGTAGGCATGCATACTTAAAAACAAAAAGCAAAAATGCTACCAAGCAAAACATTTCCCTGCACGCACACACGGCTCCATGCAGACAGGAATGAACCACACAACACAAATTCTGGCTATCTCACTTAATGCCCAAGGTTACAGTTGTAAAAGCAGCGAGGCAGTCAAGCCAGACTATCTAGCAATACATTAGGGCATCATCCCTAAGGTTTAATGCAAACACAAGAGGACTGCATCTCAGACTGGAGGGAAAATAGTCTCACTACACAAAATATAAGGCCATAAAATGGGTAATGTGCCATGGAGTTGAACTTGGTGCAGTACATGTTTGCATGCTATATGATCAGACTAATGTCATCTTATAGCCAATACACAGATTGAGGGCTTTGCAGTGAAGGGAGAAGGGGGAAGGGCGGGAAGAGTTCCACTCATTTTTGTTAGGATGCCTAATGGTGTTAGAGAAATATAAATATCAATATCATCACGAGGCAGAGATTAGATCTAAATTCTCTGGAATGTGAAAAACAGATTCTTAGAAAGCTCTGTTTTGCAGCATGTGGAATAAGGCCATTATTTGACACACTGCCCACAGAAGTGGCAGTTTGCGGAGGAAAGGTTCATGTGAGCATTCCTCTCAGAGCAAAGAACACTTTGAAGTGCTGTCAAGAAAAGAAACATATTACTATCTCACCTGGAGCAAGAGTGATTTCACTGTAATATGCATGTGAGAAGACACATAATTCATTCCTAAATGTTTGCTTGTTTCGCCACATAACAAATGCCAAACTTCACAGAAACACAAATTTATCGTTGATGCAGTTTGTGTGTGTACCAGCATTTGTTCTCCTTTTTTTAACAAAACCCCTATAATTATCAATATTGCTTTTCTGCTCAGTAATCACAGATCCATTTAATATCAAATGCTACAGGGCAAAGCACCCTTAGGATGGGCTTGTTGAACTTGGATAGCAGGTCTTTATGGTTCCTTTCTCACTTCCCCCAGAGCGTCCTACAGCAGGATAACTGGCAAGTTGTTAAACACTTAAACTGTTTACCCATGATGATGAGTCATAGTAAATAATCATAGTGAAAGCCCTGATTCACATTTTCTTCAGAAATCTTGACAATGGCATTAATGTCTTTCAAAACCTTGATAACTGTGTATCCCCTTCTCCCACCTCACTGGCAACATAATGCCATTCTACAGCAGGATGATGCCCAAACCGTGCTTTTAGCAGCAGAAAATCCCAGTCAAACAGTGTAGTCAAGCCTGTCACTCACATGTGGCATGAAAGAGGACAGAAATGCAGAGTGGAGCCTCAAGTGCTGAAGACTTACAAAAAATGGCATTAACTGCACTGCTGTACCTGGGATCAGCATCACTGTTGTTGACATCTGCTTCCCTTTCAGGCCGATGCATGAAATGAAAGAGGGTCAATTCTGAAAGCCCATCAACCCCTACCATCATGACAAAGTATATCCACTGCCTCCAGGAGAAAGGTTGATTTGCACTCCCCCTCGGGAGCTGATGTGTCATTGTCCCAACCAATAGCCTCCAATGAAAACACCATCGAGCCTGAAGTGCACTCTTCTCCTGAGAGGGCTCTCATCTCCCTTGTACTGAAGGCCTTCACGACAGATAATGTATTTATCAGCAGCATCGCTTCAGTAAAATACACTTTTATATCTGCTAGCAGATAGGAGCACGAGTCTTGGAAATACTCCACAGCAGACTTCCTCCAAGATCAGAAGGAGCTGCCTATATACTTTTCAGGGAATTTGGACCTACAGATTTGCTTAAAATCTTCCAATATGTCATTTGCAGGGTCAGAAACAGCACTCAAAGCCTCCCCCACCCCCAGAAGTTCATACTGTCCAGGGGACCCACCGAATCTCTATCTGGCATGGGTGGTTTATTCCCACATTATCTATTTACTCATCATACTGCAGCAACAGGACAAGGATCAATGGGTTCAAACTTAAACAGGGGAAGTTCAGGTTAGATATAAGGAAGAAGTTCCCTGCTGTGAGGGTGATGAGGCACTGGAATGGGTTGCCCGAGGAAGTGGTGAATACTCCATTCCTGGCAGTGTTCAAGGCCAGGTTGGACGGGGCTTGGAACAACCTGGTCCAGTGGAAGGTGTCCCTGCCCATGGCAGGAGGGCTGGAACTGGATGAGCTTTAAGGTTCCTTCCAACCCAAACCATTCTGTGATTCTATAGCCAAGAAAAGATGAAAAAAAAAATCAAATAAAGACCATGAATAAATAGCGTACACGGGCAACAAGACAGAATGCCATTAACTTCAGATCATGCTCAAGCTTGCTTTATTTGTAGAAGTACCTGGCAGGTTATCAGTTCTCCATCAATAACTGTTTACACTATATCTGTATTGGACTGTCAGATCTTAGGCTTCCTCTAAACTGAGAACACCATGTATACACACACACACATATATATATATATAGCATGCAGCCAACTTAAATATCACATATCGGCTATGTGTGATACCCAGGTAAGATGCCAACACCTATCTTGCAAGCAGTTTATGGAGTCCTCAAAGCATCTGCTCCCAGTGGTGCTGGGAGATCTTTCCAATAAGGGGAAGCACAAATGAACTGAAGTATAAAGCACATTATTTTCATTGTGTAATCCAATGACATAAAGTAGCATGACTGATGGAACCATTACAAAATCAGCTCCAAAAAAAGTAGTTGATGCTCTGCATGGGTTTTTTTCCTTCCAAGTGAGCTGCAACAGACTCTTCAGCTGGTGCCTCCCTCCCCTCTTCACTTTTCTTCTTTTTATTTTTTATAAACCCCTTGGGACAGAGCCAAGAATCTCAATGTGCCACAATAACCACGTTTACTTTTTTCCAACTCCTGTCTGTAGTATCATATCATATCAGCTCAACCTGGCATCAACATGGTGCTCTTCGCCGATGAGCCCAATAAGGAATCCAATCTGTTTCTCATTATGTGGTGCTTGGGAGATGCAGAAGGGTAAAACAGAAACAGAAAGGAGAGAATGGGGAGCTAACCAGGGCAGCAGTGGACAGAATGAGAAGTAGGAAGAAGTGAGGAATGACTGACAAAAGTGTGAAGGAGGAACGTGTTTCTGAGATGTAGAAAGAATGAGAAATAAAAAAGGCGAAGCAATGAGGGAATGGGACGGGTGGGAAGGAGAAAAGCAACAAGACAAGTCTGAGTCAGAGGAAGCGCAAGTGACAAAACCTAGAGAAAGCAAACCTTCCTGGAACAGAGTCCTGTTCCTCCATAAAGCACAGGCTTTCTAAATACTTCTTCCCTGAGCTTAATTCAGTGATGGAATTAAAAAACCCAACAAAAACAACTTTCAAGGCAGGTGAAAATTGCTCCCACACCAACCCACTCTCAACAAGCCGTGATTTCCTCTAATTGTAAGTGAATAATCAGGTCCCCCCTGGGCAAAATGTTAGTGAAAAAACAAAGTGAGCAAGGGAACACCTGCCTAATGAGTGGATTTGCCTTTCCAGAAAGGCCGGTGTATAGGAGCATTATGCAGAGCCACAGCAGAGTTTAGGTGTGGGCATGATCTTATACAGTCAATTAACCATAATTTAATTACATTTAAATAATTAATAACAAACCATTATTTTAATTGCATGTAATTTCTTTGTTGTGCAATGCTATGCACCTTGCAAAGCCCAACTCTCAAACACTCAGCACTGCCAGATCTCAGCAAGCCCAGGCTATCTGCAGCCTCCTGTATCCTTGCCTTTGGGCACAGGGTACAATTAGTCCAATGCATGTTATTACTTCCTCCTCATTCCTGCCCACCATAGATCACAGAATGAGCATACCTTCTGAAACAAAGCCACTGTTTAACATAGGTTTCAATCTGCCTTATTACATTGTGGGCCACCTAAAAGGCAGAGGCAACAAGATTCTGACTATCCACCTAAACTGAGCTTAAATTGACAGTCAGCTAAATGCATGCTTGTGATCCCAAGAGTCCAGTCCCAGGTATCGCCTAAACCCAAGAGGCTCTTCCTTGTTATCCCCGCAAGAGTCCCTGCTCAGCTCATGGATTCCAGGATTATTCTCTTTAGGCACAAGCCTCTTTCTTTTTTTTTGGATACAATAAGGGAATCCAGATGCTTCATGTCATTTGCCTGTTGGAGCTCAATGCTTACCACCAAGGCTTTATTTAGCTGTCAGAAGTATGTAAGTATGGCTCTTGTCCCTATGCTTTAAAGTTTCACAAAGCTTTTGAAAGCAGCTGCTAACTGGGTTTGCCATATATGGTTTTCATGATGGTGTGATTAATACGGGTTTCCTTGGAACCAACTCAGGTTGGTTTCCACATCTTACAGCCAATTCATCAAGAAGCAGAAGAACCCTTTTCAGGCTGGAGGCTGATACATATACGAGATCTTGAGCAGAGTGCAAGATTAGGGCACTGAGAGATGCTGGAGGCATCTGTGTTATAGGGGAGTGGCTATTTCACTCCTGTCACACACCATCACACTTCTGGTATCACCTGTGCCTGGACACAGTGAGGCTCCAGATGATGTTAAAACCCACCAAAAGCAAAAGTAAGGAGTTCTCTGGACCAATGCGCATGTACAAACAAGCTAGAAATCAAGGGAAGGAACATGGAGGATGACTTGAGAAACTTGAGAAAACACATGGACAAGCATTTGCTGTTAAATTACCAATATTTAAGTTCAGAAAATTCCATCAGCTCATGTAAATTGATCTGTATTTTACAGGTAAACATACACCAGCAGCTACTCCCACACAGATTCCAGTAATTTGTGTTCACTGAAGCATAGTTCCGTTGGGTGAAACCAAGAGTAGGTGAGACACCCAACCTTAACTTTAGAACAGAAAGAAAAAAAACAACACTTTCAATGATAATTTGTTCCAATGGATTGTAATTCTGTTAAAAGTGTGTTTCACATCCCATGCACATCTGTCTGTCCCAGTTTTCAGACACCCCTTTTGTGCTATGACTTCCTCCATGAGATTGAAGAGCCCTTTAGTGCTTAATGTTTTCTCTCCTGGAAGGTCCTTAATGCTTGCAGTAAAGAACAAGGCATTTCAGACAACTTTCCTTTCAAAGCCTGTTATTTCAGAGTAACCGCATGCCAAAGTTAAAAATCACAAGAAGTGTCTAGACTGAGAATTCCTTCTGATAATATGCTTACTAAGCAGGATTACTGGCTAAAGCTCAACTTAGCTGGTCAACTGTATAATAGTGTCTTGTTTATTTAATACTGTTTCCAGAGGCTTTACAAATTGCCTGTATAAAGAAGTCTGCCCGTCACTGAAGTTGTCCTCTTCTTGGTGACTGAGTGAGCCTGAGCAATGCTCCATAACAGGGAGCACAGGGAAACAGCAGGCTGCAGCCTCTCCGAATCACAGACTGCCTCTACACAACACTGTGAACATCTCTTTCTTTTCTAAGCTACTCCTTGAATAAATGTTAACTAATACATTTATAACAGAGGTTATTCTGTTCCAGTGGAACAGCTGTCCAAAACTAAGCTGGTATTTTAACCTTAAAGCCTAGCACTCCTAAGCAAGAAAAGATTTTGTTGATAGCAAACTGTATTAAATGCTATATGGAAAGTAACCGGTTGTGCTATGCAGGTGCATGCACAAACCCACGCTTGTTAGAGCTGGGGTTGGTACTACCAGCTGGTGTTTTGGTTGCCTGAAAATGCCTCGCACAACACTGGGTTTGATGGCTTACTTGCTACTTGTCCAAACTGTAACCTGTAACTGGCTGAGATTTTCCACGCCAGACTTCCTGCACCATGGTGAGCACCCTTGAAATTTACTGAAGTCAGAACAACTACTTCATTATGACTGATAATAAATCAGAGCTGTCTGAAAATTTCTACTATCCACGTCTTTTGGAAGATGGACTTCTTATTGGCATGGGAGCAGCCTTTGTGTCAGAGGTATTTGATTTTTCCTCTTTTAAAATGCTCTCCATTTTCTCTCCCAAATTGTAAGCCTTCAAAAAACTGTCACTCACAAACACTTTCTGCTCGTTTCCTAAAAGCTCAGAGCTGATCTGTGCAATATCCCTGCAAGCCAGGTGTGATCCACACCATATCAAATAGGACACTATTGCTGGTTTTGGCTGTACTGGGCTTTACTACCTGTTTGTCCAGAGCTGAATGCAGGCACTTATGCACACCAGTGCTCTCAGAAGTCTCCCAAGATAGTAACAAAAAGGAATAATTCAAAAAACATACACAAATTTGAGAATAATTAAACCTGCAAGTGAGGATGAGGGGGAGAAAAAAGTAAAGAATAGGGAGAAGAGGTTATGTCAAGGATGCTGAGGAGGAAAAACAGGGAATGAAAACCTGAGAAGATGGAAGAGAAGACTGTAACTTAAAGTACAGGAGGAAACTGGGACTTCCGCAAAACCAAGAATATAGTTTTCTGGATATTGGAGAAAAAGAGGTCTGAGGATGTGAGCCAAGGAAGGAAAAGGATGCAGTTATAGAGTCCAGCAGGGAAGATGCCCTGCTGAGGAGGACGGGACTGGAACAAAAACCTAAATAGTGCAAAGTACAAATGACTAGGCTGGACAGATGAGGCACAAGAGGGGACAAAGAAGACAAGAGGAGGAGAGGATAAGAAAAGAGTTATACCAGGAATAGGCAGAAAAAGCCTGTGCCTAATGAGCTCTGTCCCTGCCCATGGCAGGGGGGTTGGAACTAGATGATCTTAAGGTCCTTTCCAACCCTAACTATTCTATGATTCTATGATTCAGAGCCTACAGTGAGAAAATTCCTGAATCTCAGTATTTCATAGACAAAAACTGCAAAGTCTGATGGAAGAGTGGGTTGCACACATGCCTAATGATGGCTTGTACTAGACTGTTACTAAATGTATTTGCCATTTATCATTGCCATACAAGGGTACTTCTTTTATGGTTTTCTTTCCAAACCAAGCAAATCACATGCTGAAAACTCCGCTGAAACAACACTATCCCTACTGCAAAGTCAAGTGCTGGAAAACAGAAATTAGCTTCCAACTTGTTTTGACCCTGAGCTCTTCCTCTCCATGATCTCTCCTTGCCTGTGGGCAATGAAGCTGCTCTCAGATGAGTCAGAACCACAGAGCTGCAAAGGGCTTATTGTCCATAAGGATGCTCGTGCCACTTGCTACACAAGCTGGAAGGCAGGCAGGGAGAAGGAAAAGGGGTTAGAAGAACTTCTCCAAGCTCATTTGAACTCTTCATGGGCAAATGCATCCCAGACTTTCTTCTGTCATAGACACATACTTTGAATCAAGTGCTTCAGGAGCAGCTTCTACCCACACACCAGGGGGTTGGAATTACATGATCTTTAAGGTCCCTTCCAACCCAAATCATTCTATGGTTCTATATTCATCTGATCTTAAAGTCCTTTCCAACCCTAACTATTCTAAGATTCTATGATTCTCTATTCAAATGCTGCTCTATGAACTTCAGATTGAATATGGAAAAGAAGTTGAACAGTCACTTAAAGTCCAAGCATCACTACAGGAGAGAACTGAATAAGGTAATCAGCTCACAGCAAAACTGACTGTGAGATCCTTTAAACTCAAATCTGTGTATACCGCAGGACACAGGAGAGGCAAGGCACCATGGGCAGCCTTCCCACCACCACTTAACTCTGAGCCCTTGCCTTCATCACCTTATTAATCTTTTAACATAACTGTTTGCAAAGCATAAGCAAAGACAGTTTGTTCTCTCAATGACAGGCAACTTGGCTCCTCTATGCCTGTGATTGCTTTCTTTTTATTTAATTTAAACAAAATAATAAACACCTATCACTGGTTTGAAACCTACCTGCCCAAACCTAGACCTGTTGTGTTTGCTTTTACTGCGAGACATTGTTTTCTAACAGGAAAGCAGAATTATCTGATAGGAAACAGCTAACATTGCACAAGGAAGTTATTAAATGGAGTCCAACTGGGCACATGACGAGCAATCCCTAAAACACAATTCAAGAGGGTGAAACACCACCATGCAATAATAACCTGCTTGCAAGGCTTAGGGACTGTGTGGGATAGAAATAATTTTAAATCAATTGAGTTACTGTTTCTTGGCAATTTGATAGAAAGGAGAAACAGTGTAATTGGCAATCAAGTACTCCTTTGGGAGCTTCCAAACAGCCAGCTGGATTTGCAAATGCATGTTAATCTGCTGGGGCCAAATCCTGCAGGCTCTTAAAAAGGTGGGGTAAATTGCATGCTGGGTGTAAATTACTCTAAATAGGGATGTAAACAGTTAAGGAGTACAACTCCCATGTCAAAGGAATGCTGCTTTTGTCCCTAAAAGTAAATATAAACCTGCTTTCACCCCCCTGCCAAAACAGAGTTCATTGAACGTAATCAAGCACAGGTCTACTCACCCCTTACTTGCTAAGCAGACACCAAATATAGCTCAGGCACAAACACGCAGTCTGCATGATTAATTAGCTGGCTTCTTTATCTAACTTTCCTTCAACCTTTATATGCTTAATAATATCTATTAAATCAACAAGCTTGTGTATAAAATCAAGTCCACTAGTTTATTTGAAGTTACTATATATAGATGGATTTCACTGCAGGATCAAACAGTGTGAGCAAACTTTAGCAGTTATCTGGATCAAGTGCTTAGGAGTACTGAGGTGGGACACAGATGCTGACCTCAACTCAAAAGGACATGCATTTCTGTGGTTCTTTAAGGACTGTTTCAAGGTTTGCTCTGAAAAGAATAACATTCCGACAGAGCCAATAACCTGCTTATATTCCCAGAAATAATTTCCTTCTAGTATTGACTGTCTTTATTTGAAAACCCCAAAATTTACCTAATGTCCCATGCTGTGAAGGCAGATGAACTAGAAGTGACCCATCCTGCTTACTGACCAGACTGCTGTGGTAAACAAATTCTATGAGAAATATTCTCTTCTAAGGGAAAGATAATTCTTCTCCATGACTGGATCTCAAGACCACACAACAAACCCTACCAGGTACTTGACTTAGGAGTGATGGCACTGTGTCCTGAAGAAGACTACTTCTATTCATCATAGCAAGAGCCCAGAAAACTATGTAAAATTATGCACTTAACTTCCAAATGGCTAAAGTCAGGTGAGGTGAATCCCACCCCATCCTGGGATGTTCCTGAAGAAAGGGCATACCTTCCACAAAGCATCTCCAAAGAGCTTCCCTTCAATGGATTCCTGACAGAGGCCCCAATCTTACATAAAATTAATAAGGTTTTTTTCTGTCCTTTTTGAATCCATGTATCTGCTCCAACTGTCCTAAAAAGGAGAGATGCTGCTGAATCCTACTCCCATTGCTGTCTCAGGAGGTGTCTGAACTCACTCTAAAACCAGACTTTGTAGCTGCAAGGACAGGCATCCTGCAAATAAATACCCCAACTCTGCTTGGAGAGGCCATGGGATGCCAAGCCAGGCCAGCATCTCCAGAAGGCCTCAGGTAGTGTGGTGGCCCATTTATCCCTGCACTGAGCACAAGTGGTTTCTGGGGCGTCTGCAGGCCAATATGGGTCAAATATGAGCAGTTTAGGGAATAGCAACTACTGTGGGACTGCTACTTTACAAGGAACACAAAAGGTGGGGAAGAATAAGTTCTTCCCAGGTGAAGAATAAACATAACATATATCCTGCTCCATGCATTTCTCCCCTGGTAAAGAACACGCACTCTGAGAGGCCAAATTTTCTCTGTCCCATTAATATGCAGCTCCTTGTGTTAAACAAAGCAAACAAAGATTCTACAACTGCAAAATAATTCCTGGGGAAAATAAACAAAAAACCCCAAACAAAACCCAAAACACCTTCCCCCAAAAGATTTCACATCCTCTGAGGAAGGAAGAGCAAGTTGTAGTCTCAGTTCCACAGGTTCAGAGTGAACTGAGCTGCCTCCAGGTGTAGCAATTCAGTAACACAGAACGTGACTTCTGTTATTCCTGAGCCACTTGAGGAAGATCATTCTGCATCTGGCCACGGACTGTTATCCAAATGCCTCTCAAGCAAAGTGCTGTAATGTCCACAAGAAGCAAGTGGGGTAGAACTAAAACAGACTAAACAGTAGAAAACATAACGGGAAGTAAAATACAGCACGTTTTCCCCAGAGATGGCTCTATTACAGCCTTCAGGAGTGCAAAGTACCACAGGATTACTTCCCTTCTCCTGGTTATGACTAAATGCTAATTTGGAAAAATGTACCACAAAAAAAAGAAACCTTAAGAGCTAAGACTCCAACGGTCTTAAAGCCAAGGCCAAATCCCATCACAATTAACACAAGCTGCTGGCTTCCTTTGCTTACACTTTCTTTTTCTTTCTTTCCTATGTTTGTACCTTCTTATATGTTTCTCTGCTGGCAAGCCTCCAAATTGTCCCATCTGAGCCCGAAGCTTATTGGAACACCTCCAGCCACTCTTGCTTTACATCACCTTTCCTGTAGCTAAAAGGTCAGGTAACTAAATCTCCTCTGGTGTGCAAGGAGCAGGGCTGCAGGAGTAGCACCTTCGGGCTCTGTGCTTTATTGCCAAGGGATCCAGACGTGGGTGCCCCGGAGCAGCCCAGCTGGTCCCCACTGTTGGGTGACCATTGGCATAGTTCCACCAGGACACAAAAATGATCACAAGGATGGAAAAGGGACAGAAAAATGATCAAAAATGGTCAGAGGAATGGAGCACCTCTCCTACGAGGAAAAGCTGAGAGAGTTGGGGTTGTTCAGCCTGAAGAAGGCTCCGGGGAGACCTTCTTGTGGTCTTTCAGTACTTAAAGGGGCCTGTAAAAAAGATGGGGAGAGACTTTGTAGCAGGGCCTGTTGTGATAGGACAAGGGGTGATGATTTTAAACTAAAAGAGAGGAGTTTCAGGCTGGATGTGAGGAAAAAAATCTTTACAATGAGAGTAGTAAAACACTGGCACAGGTTACCCAGAGCGGTGGTACATGTGCCATCCCTGGAGACATTCAAGGTCAGGCTGGATGTAGTTCTGGGCAACCTGATTGAGTTAAGGATGTCCCTGATCACCGCAGGGGGGTGGACGTGATGAGCTTTGAAGGTCCCTGCCAACCCAAACTGTTCTGTGATTCTGCTATTCGTACGGGTGCAACAAACAAGCAGATGTTGAGATGTGCCCTCTAGCCTCTGTTGAGCAGGGTGTAAACCAGCAGGCATTGAAGGTTTGGGATGAAAGTAGGGGAATTCACTTTTTTGCTCATATGAAGGACAGATGCTAAAGACTGAACTGCAGCACACCATCAAGAAGCAAAGCCTCTCGCACGGGTCTATTGCACAGAAACATGAAACCCAGGAGTCTCCTGAGATAAGGAGCAAGAGAAAAGCTCCCTAAAAGACATGGGAGAAAAAAGGAGTAGGATAAGACCGCTTATTTTTGGCTATGACTAATAGAGTATTCCAAATAAATGCTTCACACCCAACTTGAAAGAGGAAGGAAAAAGAAAGAAATTTGTTTGTCTCTATTAACAACCATAAATACAGCGCTTCAGCCATCTCTTTGAGTAACACTGTGATTAAAAGGTATATAAAAAGAGCAGGGATTTTACAGCAGGGAGGGAAATCATCTTATTTTAGCTCTAAGAAAAGTCTATTGTAATGTAATAATTTCAGTTCCCATTATAATCCTGAAGAAAGAGGCCCCCTATGTGCGCCTCCAAACTACAACTCTTTGACTTGCACATTAAAATGCTATGTGGTTGCGTACCTAAGAGATGAGAGTGTGAAACAGTTGAAGATTCTCCTCTCACTACAGCAGCTATTTGCTCTACAGAAAATAGATGAAATTTACTCATAGGAAGCTGCATGCAGTGGAGAAACTGGAAATACCTTGGAATTTTACTCCAAAAATGTTTAGCGGTTGGACACACCTTTTTGTCTGGTTTTGCCTTTTTGTTCTTTCTTCTTTTCTTTCTTTCTTTTTTATTTTCTGCTAAACCTGCAACTAATTCAGTAAATTCACAAGTCAGAAGTTTAAACGATTTAAAATTATACGAATTTTATACTTTGAGAGCTTCAGAATGAAAAATTCAGTTTCACAGTTCATTGCAAAAGTTCAGCTTAAAAAGTAACACAAACTACAACATGAAAAATTAAAACCCTGAACTGAAACAGCTGACTTCATCTTGTCCCAAATTTGTTGGATTGTTAAGTCTTGGTTTGGGCTTTTTGGATCTATTCAAGAAGGAAGAGACTTCAAAATATCAAAGATACTCCCAGATGAAACTAATTCCTACCAAGAAGACACATTTGTGGCTCCTTGCCACTACACATTTGGGATTAAATAAAAAATAGACAAACAATATTCCTGCTCATTGCTTGACTTTCCACTTCCAGAAACTTTAAGCAGAGGGATAAAATAATAACACTAACAGAGCTCCTTCCCTTGCCTAATAGGATGTACCTGAGCAATCTCTGAACTCGATGCCAAATGGACTGTGAAATTGTTTACCTTAATGGACAGTGTTAGTTACTTTTAGAAACCAAATGAAATTTATTGGGTAATCTAAACCAAAACCAAAGGATTTTATTCATTTTTAGTGGAATTGCTTCTGTCATTTCCCTGTTCACATGGTCAATAATTTACTAGGGAAGGTGAAACTTCAGCAGTCACATCTGCACCTCTGTTGTGCACAGGCAGTGCCAGTAAAAACCAGTATGCTTGGAGAAAGAGGAGCTCACCAAACCTTCGACAATGACACCTACCAACATGGGAAACACATCCGACGAAATGAAATACATGGCACTGCCTCTGGACTTTAATTTCTGAAGCAAGAATTGTCATTTCTCAGCAGCCACACAATTTTATATGCTTAACTGCTAGACCATAAAAATAAAACCTAAAAGCAAATAAACATAAAATACAGAGTAAAACCTGAAAAATCAACACATTTTCATCTAAACAAGATTAGACCAAATATACCTCCAGTTTACTGGCCTTCTGCAAGGATTGCATCAGCAGGTCCATATAAAAACACACGGAATAATTTCTTTTGAAAGACTGTACATGGACAGCAGAAGTCACAAAATGGTCTAACCCAGAGCCACAGGTAGCGTTATGGCAGTGACAAGAGGGGTTATAAGCCATCCAGAATTCAATCTCATTTGATGTTTAGGTTATTATTAAAGTAACATAAGGCCACAACAGAAGATAATTCAGAACCCACTGGATGAAATCCTGAAGCGCAAGACCCAATACCCCTTCCAAAATTGTTTACATCAATAATGATAAATCTTCCCATCCTTATAAAAAAAAGAATAAAACCTTTATAAAATACAGGATACCTTCAAATCACTTCCTGCAAGTTACCAAGTTGATATCAGATGGCAACATTCTCTGCCCAGGGCTATAAATGAAAAAGTCTGTTACAGCAAACAACACCATAAGCCCTTACACATTTCTGCAAATTTCTTTTTGGAAAATGCTGCCAGAAGCAATCCTGTAACATAAGACCAGTAAGGAGGAATGTAAGGAGGAAACCTCCTCTATAAATCTAGGCACTTCCCTCAAACTTCTAAAGCAGAAAGATGCAGCATTTGGGTTCTTCTTTATTTCATTTTACTTTTTGAGGAAACATAAGAGGAAAAAGAAATTGAAATTGCCATGACTGCTATAAATACCAGATGGAGAAAATAAGGTAAGCTGTAAGAGATGGAGGATAGAGACAGAAAACAGGGAAAACTCCAGGATAAAAGCTTCCCTGATTCTCCATCCACCCTGACTGTCCGACATCTCACAGTGTGAAAAATAATGAACATGGAGAGCAGATGATTTTCAGTAGAGTGTAAATGCCACAGCTGATACTCTAACTTCTGAATAAACAAGTTCAAACCCAAGGAAAATTAGAAGGGAAGAGTTAAACCTCTTTGCTATTTATTCTCATATAGTTCATACAAACAATTTACAGAACATATCCGAGCTGTTCTACAAGCTTTGTTTTAAATCCATCTTGCTTTCAAATTAAAAGGAAATAACATACTTTGACTTCAAATGCATTTAAATTAGGGTCTTAACCTGAAATCAGCTATGGGAAAAAATGCAAGACCTTATCTTGAAATTTGCAGGAATAAAAGCTCCTCTTTACAGCTCACAAAATTCTGATGTAATTTTGTGTTAAAGTGGAGGAAGGAAAAAAATTCTCCTTCTCCACTCCAAGGACACAAAGCCATAAAATAAATCTCTTTTCAGCAAAGATACTGAAGTTCCTACAAAAAAAAACCAAAAAAAAAACCAAACAAAAAAAAACCAACCAAACAAACAAAAAAACCCACTAAAATTACCTGTATGTTATCATCAAACTCTTCTATTCTGAAATAATAACTTTTTTCCTTAAATCTCAGAAATGTGAAACTGTTGCCAGGCTTTTCCAGGACTAACAACAAAACAAAGAGTCCATAACACACCTAAAATCATGGCAAGAAGAAAATACAGTGCTGAAGAAGAGATAAGGTCCATTCAAATGAGATGGCGGCACAAGCAGAAGCAGAACAGGAAAGTCCACCAGACCTGAACATGGTGGAAGAAACAGTTGACACTTGACTTGATAACTCAAGGATGGACTGACAGATGTGCATCATCCCTAAATCTTACCCTATGTGCCCAGAAGGCTAAGAACTTTCCGGATGATATTTCTGTTACTCCTAAAATTCTGCCCCTACATGAGCTCCGAAAAAATGAGCTCCACAAAAATGAGCTCTACTGCTTATATTGTCTCTACCCCAGGGCCCAGCTTGACTCCCCTTCATGGACATACTGGTTGATGTGACTTGGCCACAGCAAAATAAACAAAGATTAACTAAGACTGCAGACCACAGAGCCTAAAGGCACAGATCAAAAGCTTCCTGGGCCTGGTTTCCTAATGAAAGAGGCAAATGTTAGAAAAGAAAATTGATGTCATTTTCTGTAGTCCCAGAAGTCACTTTCTATTTGATTTAAGGGTACAATTTCTCTCCAACTATCCTTATGTGTCTAAAAGTTTGATGCCTAGTCTAGTCTGCCCTGATCAACTATGCAGCCAGTGGAGAAAGAAATTTCCAGAGGACAAACCACCCGCAGCATTTCAGAAGGGCCAGTTACAGAGGAAGAGTATCAAATACATAATCAGAGCAGGCTGCAAATAAACCTCTTCTTGATGCATTCTTGCTCCTACAGCCAAGAAAAGGTTTCAACCTTCCCACCCCATGGGGCTTAGACCAAGCTTGTACATAGAATCATAGAATAGTTAGAGTTGGAAAGGACCTTAAGATCATCGAGTTCCAACACCCTGCCATGGGCAGGGACACCTCCCACTACACCATGCCACCCAAGGCTCTCTCCAACTCAGCCTTGAACACTTCCAGCGATGAAGCATTCACAACTTCCCTGGGCAACCCATTCCAGTGCCTCACCACCCTTACAGGAAAGAATTTCTTC
>JARCZZ010047294.1:0-33735 GCA_030323915.1 Brotogeris chrysoptera
TGGTGAGCAGTTGTATTCTCTTTCCTTGTACTTCTCTTGTATTATTACTGGTGGTAGCAGTAGTGATTTGTGTTATAACTTAGGTACTAAACTGTTCTTATCTCAACCTGTGCAAGTTGCATTCTTTTGATTCTCCTCCCCATTCCCCCGGGACTGGGGGAAGAAGGAGAGGGGAGTGAGTGAGTAAAACTTCGTGAGTTATTAGCCTGGGTGAGGCTTAAACCACGACATTAAGAAAGTACAAAAAGGCAAAAGACAGTATTTTAAATGTTTACCTTACTATTGCTACTTTAAAAGGGCTAAAGTAATAAAGATGATTTTAAAACAATTGTTTCTGAAGTGGGGTTCAGGCCTGTATATTGAGTTCAGGTTAAGATGATGATGCTGGAAGTGCATGGAAAAGCTTTGAAGTAGGTACATTACAGAAACTTATGATTCAAAATTGAAATGAATACTGCATTGAAAATCTAAGTATGCAGACCACGACATGAGGCTTAGAAAAATGCAGCTGAGGTTCTGTTGACAGGAGTGGAAGGCAGCTTACCTTGTGCTCCTCTCCCCAAGGGTGCTTGTGGGAGGCCCAGTTCATGAATCTCACTGTTGGAGAGTGCTGAATCCTGACCTATGTATGGTTGTAGTGAGAGAGATTCTTTGGACAACTTAAAAACTCATGACCCTTTGTTTGCAAAAGGCATTTTTAAATAGCAGCATTTTAGACTTTACAAGTGGTCTGTACTTCAGTGTAGAAAAGGATTTCTTTAGCTCATTTTTCTCTTAAGAAACTCCGTTCCAAGTCAGCAATCTTATCTTCTGGTCCTGGTTAAGGCATCAGGCAAGGGAGTCAGGCTTTAACAGTCAAGCTTATGCAAACATGTGCATCCCCACACACCCAAGTTTGTTTTGTTGTAAGGCAAGTGAGGGTCACCCAAAGCTATAGCAGGGGAATTTGAGCCTTAGTCCTGGCACTGACTGCTGTACTCCATCTATTTAAAACAGAGTTGTGATTTAGTTGCCTGAGGTGTTAGTAGTTTATTTGCTGTAGTTGTGGAGTCAGTGTAAGCTTGGGCTTTTGGGGTGCTTGATCTGCAATGCAGAGCAGGCCAGTGGAGCGGTTTCCTTGGTGAAAAATCTGTCCCTGCACAGCAGCCTGAGTTGTGAAGATCCAGGTCAGCGCCCACCTGGGTTAGCAAGTGTCAGGCTTTAAAGTAATTAGAGAAGTCAAGTTGTGAGATACTGCATTTCATTTGGGAGTCCTAAACCCACCGTGGCCAGTGAAGCTGGGGGAGGCCAGAGGCATGGTGTGAACACCCTCCTTGGCCATACCTAGATCCCCTTCACCAAGGAGGGCTGTGATGTGGCAGAGAAGCCTGCAGCCACTCACTGCCCTCTCTGCTCTGCAGAGGTTTCCTGAGCATGGCTTCAAAACTGTTCTCTCTGGACTCAGTACGTAAACCACACTGCATAGCCTTACACCCTGGGCTCAGCCCCCAGAGGGGAAGTGTGGGAGTTTCCTCTGGTAACAGAGAGCTGTGTTAGCAGCCTCCATGCCAGGCTGCGGTGAGGAGGCAGTGTGTGAAAATGGCTAGTGCCAGCTGGCTCACATGCCCTTGGGACAGCTTTCTTTTTTAATATATATATATAATTTATCACATGAAAAACTGTATTAGCATAGCTCAGAGTAGCCCTGAGCTCCCTGGTTCATTTAAGTTAACTTCTGGGAATCACAGACACCCTCAGGAGTGTCTAATGCAGGGAGGCAGCAACCAGCTCTCTTGTATCATCATTTCTACACTGTTTTTTCACTGGGAGATGCAGACAGCCATGCTTAATGAGGCCGTTCCCATTGCAAAAGCCACTCTGTCAGAAGACCAGATTTCTGCTTGCAATTCACCTGTGATGGCTCAATGGTCCACACACAAGGTGAATGTTGGGCTGACTGTGGTTTTAGCTGTATCTCCAAATCTGCCTAATATGTTATTTTTACATATATGCATGTGTAAATATGTATAATGTATGCATTATATACAATATCTATAACATATATCTTATATACATATAATGCTTGTTTTTTTTATGTATGTGTATATATTTAAAATGTTATTTCTACTAACAATCTTACCGTAGGGTCAGTTATAGGCTTCCACAGTGTGTCATGACACAGAATACTGCTGACAAGGCAGTGGGCTGGCATTGATTTTGAGATTAGATTATTTTTTTAGTAATAGATACATTTTTGGTATTGACAGCATTAGGTTCTGCAGTGTCTACTAGGACCATGTTGTTCTGGTTGCTTGCCACATCACTGACCCTATTATTTCTCTTATACCTCTGCATCACATTTTTATGCAGTACTCAACTCCAAAGCAAAAGTTTTAGCAGGACAGTGAACCTTCTTTTTTTTCCACCTCTCTCTGTAACTCCAACTGCAGTGCACTTTATTTAATTCACTGAAACTGCTTCTCCATTAATTGACCATTTATAATCCACTGGAACCATAACAATGACCTGTGCATTAAAATGAGAGTAATGGAGTATCCCCCTGACACAGAGCCAGCCCACCTTGAAAGCCTTGACATTACCACCACCCCACCGGATTAGAGGAGATGTGGTTTATATTAGTGACCTGAAGAAGGTTCATGCCCTCTGGGAGAAGGCTGTTCCCTGGAATGGCAGTGTGATTAATGGTTTATTTACAGCACTGACATCAAGGCTGTCAGGACTCTTCATCAGTCTTTGATGTAAAACACACTAAGAGGCCCTAGGTCATTCTTATCTGCTCAGAAAAATCAGAAATGAGGAGCTGTTCAGTGTGGCAACAGTTCTGATACTAGTATTTTCCACAATGGCAACAACAGAGGGAAATTACAGGGTCACTTCTACTTCTCTGGCCTAACCAGTGAGACGCTATGACCACAGAGAGACTGTGGCAAGAGATAGCTAGTGACAGATAATGTGGTGAGAACATACAGATGCCTACATCAAATCACAGGACATTGTAAGGGATGAGTGCTTCAGTTCTGCACCAATCACAAACCAGGATGGACTTTTCTTGTACTGGGTGAAGTTGAGCTTAGACAGATATCTTTAGTGATTACCATGTAGTCCGCACCACTATCGTGTATAGACACTTCCAACTTTTGACGTTTAATACTTTAATACTACTTTAGAAAAGCCTTCCACTCCTGAACACTTCCTTTGTTTTCTTGCTGAGTTGGCTAAGCACAGTCTGATTTTCCTCAGCTCTGTGTGCTAGTCAATCCCACACAGCCTGCTGCTCTCATGGGCAGCTGAGCAGTGAGATAATGGTTGAGGCAGTGTCAGCCCTTTCCCTCAGCCCACTGATGGGAATGGGATTGCTGACACCCAGCATGTTTGCAGGGGCAGCCACCTTCCCTGGTTGGTCCAAATCCTGTAGTGCAGAACTCTGCATGAGAGCGTTTGAGTTGGGCACATTACAGTTATTGTGCCTGTGATGCTTTGGTTCTGCACTGCCTTCACGGGACTGACTTAAACATGACTGAGATGCCTGAGAAGTTCTCCTGGGCCCCGTTGGAATAATAACTGGATGAAAACCAGTTACTGAAACTGTGCCAGATAAGACTGAAAATAGTGCTGGGGTTGGGGGTGTGGAGAAAGCTATGTTGGAGAGCCTCAGCTTCAACAGAATTTCCCTCTGTTGAGAGGTCTGGCACTTACAGTATTGGCATGTTCCAACCTACTTGGCTTGGTGTGGGCTTCCTTGCTATTTTGTGGTGCCTGAGCAACATGACCCCGTGAGATAGCTCTTCTGCATATGATAACCTGGCAGGCTGTTCTCTTTCTTACTGGGTTAAGATCTACACATAGCAATCTATGACTTACAGGAATATGCTTACGATACATGCCTCTGAATCAAACCATTGATTTTAACAGAGCTCTGGCTTGTTCAAACCCCTGTTAACAGGCTTGCTTGGCAGAGCTGGCTTTCCAAAGCACATTTTGCTGAGCCCACTCCCTCCTTGGCTTCTTGTAGAGTACTGTATTGAAATTAGTGTATGCAGTGAGGACCACCCAAAGCAAATGGTTTCCATTAGGACTAATGAGTCCTTAAGCACAAGAGCGTAGCATGTACGTGCAATGAGACCCGGAGATTTCTCAACAGATATTACTTTTGGGAAGCCAAAAGCCCCAGGATGTAGTAGGAACAAACCACCCAAATAAAGCAGTCAAGAAAAAAATACAGAAGCAAATTCAATTTTGTGCACAACAAAATCAGAGCTAAACAAAGCTGTGCTTCCCTGTTCTAACTAATCCTCTAAAAGGTCTTCAGTCATTGTAGTAGATGGCTTCTAGCCCACATGTGAAGATCCTACTATTAGACAAATGATTGTAATTAGCATTCTAGCTGATTTTATTTCCTGAAAGTGCAAATTGCAAATGCTTCATGTAATCATTTTTTGACATTTCTTTTAAGTTTCTTAGGGGAATAACTCTCAGCTGTGGACCATTTGCAAATATTTTTTTCCCAGCATTTGACCTTTTTGCTGTTTCCAACTTAAATAGATTTTTCCTTTTTTTGGTTGGATGCCCGTTGATTAGTCAAAATCTTGTATGTCAAAGGTGATGTAAGAGCGTGAAACCTTAGGTGCCCAGCTCTGGTTAAGCAGGTAAATACTGGTGAGCAATACTCAGACACTTGCACTAGAATGCTCATGAGTACGCACATGCATCAGTGCCAAAAAAATCCAACCCTTTTGATGCAAACATTTCACGCAAACACAGAAAAGAAACCCCAAACTATGTGAAAGTTTTGCAAGAAGATGCAATGTTGATTTCCAGTTTTACTCTAAAAGCTGTAGTATTTTCATGACGAGTATTTCTATTTGATTAGTACAGTTTTCCTGTTTCTCTTCCCCTCCATTTCGTGGAAGATTTGATGTAACAGAAGTTTATGTGGCCGGTGAGTCACAACCAACAACCATTATATTCAGTGCACACTATACAATTTGGTATTTTCCAGCTCCCAGGGAAAGTTGCATCATTTTTTTCATTTTCTAAAACTTTCCCAAGCCACTCCCTTTGTAAAATCTGTTAAAGGGCTTCTAGCCATTTTGTGGTCAAGGGCCTGTCCCCTGTGCAGCATGTTAGTCCCAGAATCCCCTTTGGTAAATTCAGAACAAAGTTGGCCCTACCCTCAGAAGCCCCTACTCCCTTTCTTCTTCTTCCATCTCCATATGGGAACTCAAAAGCCTAAATTATTAGATGTTGCAGGGTTTGTTGTCAGTGATGAGTAGCTGCAGTATAGAAATCAGCAAGGGGAACCTGGATTGTCTGGCACCCACCTTGGGGAACTTGCAGCCTCGTCCTCTCCTACTGCTCCTGTTTCACTGTCACTACCGGAACCTCAGTCCTGGCCATGCACATCTCGTAGTTCCCTCCACGTCAGCCAGAGACATCCCCGTGCTCTTCTGATGCCTGCCAGCCTGCCTACTGCTGGAGGGGACATCAGCAGCCAGAGCTGCACGGGGGCTGTCGTCCATGGTGCTGTAGTCAAAATGGGCTGGATGAGGAGCCAGCGTGGGTTAGAGAGCACTCAGGCACCAGCAGCCCAGCTAGCAGCAAGGGAGCTCTGTCTTTTGTGCGCAGGGACAGGTAATGTGGAGCTGCTCTGGGCTGCTGACAGTCAAATCCAGGCTAAGGAGCTCCCCATTTTTGTTAAGTCTTCTTTCTGCCTGCAGTGACCCAGTGGAAAGCAGAGACTGTCCTCCCCTTACAGGAAGAGCACAGGCTGCTCCCAGGGAGAAGAGGGGATGTATTTACATGGTTTAGGTGACCAGCAACACAAGGGTTAAAGTGCAGCTTTGCCACAAGCTCTGTTTTAGGTACAACACAAATCAATGTCAGCTGAATCATATCTGCTTCCGGGATCCCTTCCTTGGGGGAAAAGCAGTACTGCCAGCTCCCTGCATGACACACAGGTGGACCTACCAGTTTGCAGGTCCTGCTCACAGCCCTGCAGCCAGCTCCCCACTCACCCTGCCTACACAAGGAGATGCAGAGATTTTATCCAGCAGTCAGTGCAAGGCAGGAACTAGGCACCGTAGGCCCTCTTACCCAATGTCATATTTTAATGGGAAAAGCCACAGCTTGTTTCTGAAGCCTAATTTCTGCAGCAGAATTCGCAGCTTGAGCAGGACACTTTGCCTGCTCTCCGCCACAAACAGCATGTCAAATTTCTATCCTGTCCACTGTATCCAGCTTCTAATATTGATTCTTGAGTCTGACATAACCTGCATTGCATTGCACAGAGTTCTTGCTGTGGAATATATTGCAGGGTCTGACAGTCCTTACACTGCATGTAACTGTTCTTCGGGTGCCAAATCTTTCCAGTTTAACACACAGCAGATGTGCTTGCAGTCTTGGAGCTGTTTTGAGAAACAGCTAAAGTCAATCTATTTTCAAATCTGGCTGGCTAACTAATGCATCCTTGCTTAAGGGTGAATGTTTTCATAACTCACCCCAGGAATGCCTCATCATTTTTTCTGTCTATGAAGCATTTCATTAATGAAAATCTATAGCCAGATTAATCTGTTGATATGATCTGTTCTTTAGAAGTTTCTGCATCTGGATGGAAAGTTAATGGTTAATGGTCAAGCTTTGACAAATGCGCTGATTCATTTTTGCAAGAAGTTACTGTAACTTTTTAATTCTGTAGGCGTTTCAGTTATCAAATGCCTGTGGGTTTGGATGAGGTGTCTGAAACATAGCTAAACTACAACCCAAGTGCAAATGTAACACTGGCAAACTGAAAAGCAGAGCTTTTCAGAGTACTCAGGAAGTAATCTGAAAGAGAGTACCCCAGGCACAATATCATCAGGCTTCTCTTGAAAAGCATAAGTGTGGAATGGGTATAATTCTGCTTCATCACAGTTAAAGACAAAACTCCCATTGACTTAACTGGGAACAGCATCAAAGCCAAGCAATAATATCTGATAATGAAGCAAATGGGAACCTTCTTGCACAAGGAGAAACACGACATGACAGCATAGTGCATTGCTGTGCTTGAAGTTTTGTTTGACAAGAACTGAGTGTGAGCTAGCCAGTCTTGTTCCTTGCTCACAGAAAGAAGCAGAGTTGACACTGGATTTTTTTTACCATACTTTTGAGCTGTCAAAGCAGAAGCAAAACAGTGTCAGCTAAACCAGTGTCTTTTTTTTACGCACCAGACTACAGAAGTGGTTTCCTGCAAGGATGAGCTGTGCTGTAGTCAAGATACAGGAATGAGGCTCTGGTATGAGATGATAATGTTTCTCCCCATTGGCCTGCTGGGACATTGTCTTTTCTAACCTAGTTAATGTTATGATTCTATGTATGGGAAACCCAAGTCCATGAAGACAGTCCCTAAAGACGCTGCTCAACTACTCTCTCAACCTGGAAGTACCCAAGTGCCATAGGCCTCCTCTCTTCTCTGGGCTCTTCAGGCACTTAGGGCTCCTGCGTTTTCCCAGTAGTGCCCAGCTCACTGCTTCAGGGCTTTGGCTAGACTCAGATCCATGACTAGATGCTTCTCTGCTGAAGTCCCCTGGGGTACCAGGCATGCTGAGGCTCTCAGCATGCACTAATTGCCATGGGTACAACAGCCCCTTGTCAAGCAGTGGAGGATGCTTCTCTCTTCTAAAGGACGGCTAGAGTTGGAGAAGCAAGTGGCCTGCCTCTTTCCATTCTTGTTCTTCCCTTGAGCTAGGACACGTGGATCTAGCTGTCTCCTCAGTTCAAAGGCACTCAAACTTTGCTGGCCAAGCAGGGCCCTGCCCCAGCCTGTAAGCTGCTGTACTGAGAAACACTGCCCTACTCCCAGCTTGCTCTGCAGCATGCACCCACCTTGTCATGACAGTGGCTGAGTACCAAAGTGAGTGTGGCTCTGATGAGACCATGTTCATGGGAGGGTCTTTGCAGTGATGTAGCAGGTGTGTCCTGGACAGCATGGGGGCACAGCCTTATGAGAAATCTTAGCCTCATCATTATCCCTGCTCAGGAGGCACAGGACTAGAAGTCACAAACATCTGACCACTGCCTTCAGGGTACTGAATTCATAGTCTTGCCCTCTGTCTTCTTCTGATTTTGCTCTTGTCTATTTGTGTCACAGGATTTAATTTAAAGTCAATTTTACTAGTGTAACTTCTGATATTACTCAAGGGAGTTGAGCTTTACTGGCAACGGGTGAAGTGTAAAGTGCAGCTGAAGGAACAACATCTCAGCATAACTCGTTAGCAAGCACTGAGTCAGCACAGGCGCAACGCTGTAATCAAGAACATTACCTGTTTACTTCAGTGTGATTAATATCAATCATCTGCTCTTCGTTAAATGGTTAGATCCTTGATAATAGGAAATTTCCTGGAGTTATATTTGGAAATCCCATCCGTTTCTCAAGGATTTACCTGCTGGCATTTCACCTTGCGTGGCAACAGCAATGGTTCTGGCACTGGGGTGGCCAGCACCAAAGCTGATCCAGCTGGAGGTGCTGGATCCTCAGGAAATCCCAGAGGCATATCAGAGCTGAAAATTAATCACTTTTTAATATAGCTCAAATCTACAGGCCATGTGTGAGAGAAAATAATGCCTGAGATATTAACAGTGTTCCTGGCTAAGATAAACTTTAATCTGCATAAGACTAAGAGGTTCCTTTTAGACCTTGGTCTTTGACATGGAAACAATTACTAGTTGAATGTGGTCTCTTTTTCACTGTCATCCTGAATTTGCCTTGCCTCTTAGCAAACTAATGTATGTCGAAAAAATTAATGGATTAAACATGGCCAGGGATAAGCCTATTATACTAAAGCCCTTTAAAATCAATCCATAGCTTGTAAAGGAAGGGATCACCTGAAATACAAGCCTTGGGGAATATCTGCAGGGTGCTGTGACCATCCCTACACCATGGCTGTTGTTGTAGGCACAACCAGACTGGACATGCAAGCTCTGAGTGCCACACAGGCCATAGCCAAAGCTGGATACTGGGACTAGGGGAGCTTCTTGCTACCTCACCGCCACCCAAGCCTTACCCAGTATAGCCAGTTCTAGTATTGGGAAAGATGACTTTACGCAACTGTGTTTCCCTTGACTTCCCACAGGTTTCTTTTGCAATTCGTGGTCTGAGCTCAGACCCCAAAGCAACTGGCCCAGTGGATCTTGCTAGTGTCATCTTCCACTCTGACAGCCCCATGGAGCTTGACACTTCCCTGCAGTTCCACAATGTCTCTTTCAGCATTTTCTCAAGAGGTTTTGAAGAATGTTTCACAAACAACTGGCCTAACATGCTGAAAAAAATACCCGTCTTGTTTATCCGTGCTCCAAATTATTTACCACAACTGGTCTTCTTCCAGTATAGTTTACACAGCGCTTGAACAGTTTGTTCCATAATTTAAAATTTATCTTTAGGTATTTTTAAACATTCTGTAAACTTTGTTTTAATAGATCATTATTTCATGTATAAAAATGTACATAGAGGGACAAAAAAGTGTGACCCTCAAAAGCAGGGCCCTTGGTAAAAAGAAGGAATCTACTGTTTTGATTCCAGAGCTGGTACTACCTTTCTGCTCAAAAACACACACTGTGCCTTAGAGGATGAGCACCTGGGGTTTGCGTCCACTGGAAATGTCACAAACTGGGGTCAATAACGATCTGGTGCCTTTGAAGTAAACTTTGCATGTATTTATGCTTAAGCCGAAGGGGTTGCCCACACAGTGGGCAGACAAGCCTTATGAAGAGCCTTATGTCTTTCTCCACAATTTGGCAAATCAGCAGCAGTTAACCCAGTACATCAAGATTTCTCAAGTCAATCTCTTAATTTAATCTCAAACATGCAAGAGCTGACTGTATCTAAGAATGAAAGTATTTAAGAGAGCTCATCTTACACATGGGGAATATAATACTGGATCCAGCCGGAGGCAGCATGAGCAAACACCACACAGCTCCAAGAACACAGTGTTCAGCCCACTCCTAAATTACCTGGTTGTGTTGCAGTTATCTGACTTTAGCTGACTGCAAATTCTAGTCATTGATCTCCTGTAACGTGAAGGCTTTATACTGACTCTAAGTCTTTTGATATTGGAAAAGGTGATGAACAGATTAGCTTAGATACAGAACAAGATAAACTCTTTTCAGGAAAATCACTTCCATGTCAAAAAAAATCAAAAGCCCAACAAGCAGGCCAAGCAAAATGAAGTGAATTGCTGATCCTAGCATAAGAAAAGGAGCCTTTGCTTTGGGGAAGTACAGAGGGTCTTTCAACCCTGAGTCAACCAATAGTTAACTAAAGTGACAAGTGATTTTGACCATCTCTGATGAGATGCTTTCAGATGTAGGGAGTTTGAGTTTTAGAGGTGCTTTCCCTCCTTTCCAGAAGAATTATCTCTTGAAGGTATCAGGTGATAAAATCCTCACATTGAAAAAAATGAAAGTTTCCAACGTAGAATCTGTAGCTCTTTAAATAAATAATATTATGATTAATTTTTTTCAAATAAAAACAACCTTACAACAAACCTTTCTCTTTTGGACAGTGTTTACATTATACAGATTTGACTGATGAATTAGAATTTGATTGATGGTCCAAAAATGCTCACCATATGTCCCTTCTCTGTATTCCAGGAGACTGGATAAACATACAATGCTTTCTTGAAATGAAAGAAGATTTTATGCGAGTCATATAAATGAAATATGGTACTTTGTGAATAAAAGCGATTTTATCTCCATAGATATTCTGATCTTTGAAAGCACAATATCTCTTCATTTAGGTAGAGACATATAGGACACTTTATTCAATTTCAGCCACATTTGTCTTTAGGTTCTTATGAAAAAATGGCTTTTTCCTTGCCTGAGAATGTTGTCCTCCTTTTTCTTACTTTATTTCAGAATGAGCTTCATGATGTAAATTATATCGACAATTTGAAGTCACTGTAAGAAAAACAACAAAAGTGTTTTGTCCTACTGCAATAGCAGTGTGAAAGTTTAGACACAGTCAGGAGTGTACAGGGACTCTGAAGGGTGTAAGGTCATTTGTTAGGTTTTTTTAAATCCATTCTCTCTTCATTTCGAATGACCACTGGAATGCCATGAGCATTTGGAAATCACTGCTTTTGCCTTGAAGGTATGTTGAATCTTTGCTGTGGAGAATGACCACAATGCTTTAAAATCTAACTGACCATCAACATTTCCAGATGTGCAAGGAGGACTTGATTTCTTTCTCAAAGCTGCTTTTCAACACACAACCAAGCCAGCAATGCAGTTCAGAACATATGGAAAAGGCACCAAGCGTCTGACCTTCTGCTGGAAGAGACCTTTACTTGAGATTTGTCTAGTGTGTATCTTACATAGAAACTAGTGCTAAGTATACAAAGCAAAACCACATTTTTGGCTTTAGTGACACAAACTGCAGCCCCTGACACTCCAAAAGAATGCAGGCTACAGAAAAAGGAAGAAAAAAGATTTAACACATCCAAAGTGAAAGAAATACAACATGCTTAAATCCAAACCCTCCCAAATACTGTATTTAAGTGAAAATATCATGGGAATAATTTCCTTTGATAGACATAGTATTTCTGCCCAAAAGATCCCATGCACGTCTCTTTCTGCATGTACTGTACATCTGCAGTAATATTGATTTTCATAATTTTTAATTATTGTTGATTCTTTAATAGAAAACCGAAGCAAATACTATTTCTTTTTGAGAAGAGAAATTGCTCATACAAATTAAATTATTCATGTAAAGTGGTGCAGATTATATGTGTTTATTCTATTACACATGTAATACAACTGCTAATACCATACTTCCTTCTTCAAAAAAAGAGTCTTCTGTTCTTTGTCTCTTTTCTTCTTTCCCTATAACAAAGCAATGTACCTTTAAAGGAGGAAAATTCCCAAAGTAACAAGCAAACAAAAACCTAAAGCTTGATTTAATGTTGTAACGTTATGGCAGTAAATGAGGATTCAGGAAATGTCCTATTCCAAATGTATAGTTAATAACAGAGACTTCAGGCACCGTTATAAAATATAAACTATTCACCAATTCTTTGCTGGGCTGTAATCCAGGGAAACTCTATTCTGCTTTGCAGAATTCTAGGGCTGACAGAAACGTAAATAGAATAGATGTCTATATTGGAAGAAGACTTTGCTTTTCCACATTGAAAGTATCTCAGAGAATTTATAAATCTAAGAGTGGATAATACTTTCTGTTGCCAGACCCCAGGTATGATTAATGTATCCTTTCAGAAGAGCATTTTAGCCACTTTTGTTGTGAAGCAGCAACAGCAGAGTTGGCATCTGTATAAATTAAAACTTATGAACCAGACAGGATTCTTAGCTAGTAAAGCTGCTTTAATAATATTTTCCTTTCAAGTACAATGCCTGTATCAGTCCAAATATTGTTTGTTTCTCTACTGTGTGACATGCCATTTTGCTTAATTTTGTGGCATAATTTGGGTTCAGAACTCGGGAAGTACGAGGTGGTTACACAGCTATTTGCGGTTATCACTCTTGCTGCCAGTAAAACAGTGAATCCTGCCATAGGCTCAGTCTTTTAGAGATGTTTGGAACAAATGTATTTCAAACTGGAAGAAGCTATTTTTACATTGGAAAAAAAGGTGTATAAAGAACATTTTATGTTAGCTTAACTGGATCAGTTTATAGGACTAGCACTTTGCAATAGCATAAATTTCTTCTTGTTGATAAATCCCCCAGTTGGCATTAGACCCTACTGAAATATATTTTGTCTTCCTAGCATGGATGTTATGCTTACACATTTTTCTCTCATTTTGACAAGTTTGTCACATGATGTACGAAGAAGTGAAATCATTCAAACACAGCAACTGAAAGACAGCTCATCCAAAATACTAACTGCATTTCCATGTTAATGGTTGAGCCATTCCAAATTCCGGCACATCTTGTAAAATCCTTTCAGATATTTTCATTCTTTGTCCAATATACAGAGAAACTTCTTTGCAGAAGCTCTCCCTTTATCTTCAGGATGCTAGCTCAGGCAGGAGCTGATGTCCTTGTTTGTCATGTCCTTGTTTGTCTTGTCTGGGTTCATTATGGAGTTTGTCCTCAAAGAAAGCTTCCTTGTATAAGGCATGGGAAACAATAATAGCTGTATCCTGAGGGCACTTGGTGAGGGGTGACACAGGCGAATTCAGCTGTAGCCACAGGGTGTGTGAGAGCAGCACTCATGCACATAAAAAAATCCAGGGGGATTTCAGCCACCAGGACCAGCAAAACAGCAATGGGTTGGGATGGATTAAAAAAGACCAAGAGTGAGCGTTAGAAAGTCTGGGTGGTTGTATAGGCTGCTGAGCCCATTCACAGCTATAAAGGATAAGATTTGTTCCAGGTAGCCTTTAACTTGAAATAAAAAGTTACAAAATATTTTAGGAAAACGTGTTGCCCAGGGGTTGTTCGTAGATGATTCTCTGGAGGGTGGCAGGATATAATGCCAGGTCTTCATACAGATACATCTCATGCTGCAAAAATCTGTCTGAAATTAATCCTTTCACCACACTTTCTTGGCTACTTAGATGACTTCTTTTTACACTTCAGAAATGAAGAGGATGTAAAAATAGTCATATGCCATGGAAATCATTAGGGACTGCTTATGTGTGTCCAAGAGAAAATATATGGCCTCTGGAACCATTTTATATCTGCTGAAGTCATTATCTTGGTGGAGGGAGAGTGCTTGGGGATGAAGGGGTTCAGGTCCTTGGCCACAAAGCCCAGTGTCAGCTAGTGAGCAGCCTCAACCAGCTTCAAAGAGCTTTCTAGCTAGTTCTTTCTGCTTAAAAATGTTATGGCTGTGGCATAGAATCTATTTGATATTATTACATGTAGGCATTGATGTGTTCCTTGTCAATATGTTTAGGAATGCAGCTACTTGCTTTCTAGTGCAACAGCCCCATGTTGGAAGGAAGCCCGTGACAGAAAAAAGAACATGGTTTTACACAGAAACAATCTGATATGTGAATGAGAATACGCATCAGCCTTGGCAGGGCACACTATTATTGCAATCTCTTTTCTTTTCCCTTACCACAGGGTAGTTTGGTGGTTTGTCCCTAGCAGTAAGAGGATAATTGAAGACTGAAAGGGTTAGAAGTGATTTTGTTTGAACCCAACAGTCCATGGGGATTTTTACTATTATTACTGCCATTATGTGTGTACAGAAAACTCTTCAGGGCAACAGGCAAGATCTGTGGTTGTACCATAGCACAAAACACTCTCATGCTGTTTTGCCTTGATCTATTTTGACAGCCAGTTTATACCTTAAGACTTGCAGGGATGGCACTGAAACATGGATAGGAGTCCCAGGTAAATGGAATGAGGTTTGGCATTCTGAGTCAGAGGTCCTTTCCTTTTTTCTCATGACTCTGGGTTGAATGAGAAGGTGCTGTGGGTCAGGCCAGTGCAAAGAGGAGAAATCAGTCATTGCTGTTTCATCACACTCAGCTTTGATCAGATGTTATTCTTTTAGTAAACAAAATCCTTACTACTCCAACGTTGATCAGTTGGCTGGTTTAATTTGTATTTTGACTTAAAGGCTTCAAAATGCCATCTATCTTATATATGCCTCTGGTCTTGTTTTTCTGAATGTGCTAAGCAGTTTCCTACAGTCATACCCCAAATATCCCACAGCCTTTTTCTCCCTTGGCCTGGGATCAGGTGTCTTGGTGGAACAGCTGGTGTGGGCTCCTGCTCTGAGCTTTGCCTTCAGCTGTGCCCCTGAGATGACAGATAACCATAATCTCTGCTGTGGCGTCCACATCTGGAGATGAAAAGAATGGAAACTGCCTCCCCTTGTAAAGCATTTTGAGTTCTTTGATACTTCTCTGCAAAAGAATGGCCTCCAAGCTCTGATTTCCACTCCACAAAAGCACGTCAAAGAAGGCTGATGTTTGCAAAATTTGTCCCATTTTTACAACAGCAAAACTTACTGTAACTGTGCTTGCTAGGATGTTGTCACAGGAGAGTTTCTGATCTTTAATTCAGTGCTGAGACCATTACAAAGACCGCACATTCCTTCTGATTACTCTTTTTGCTTCACACTCTCTCATTTGTTTAGTTTTGGAGAAGTTGAAACAAAGTCAATGAGTGGTGCCTGAAAGAGAGATTATGGATTGTGGATTGCTGGGTTGAAGCCTAAGCAAGCAGGGAGAGAGGAGGACCATGCATTGACCTGAGTACAAACTAATTGGTTCTCATGGGAAAAAGCAGTGACATTTTTTGAAGTGGGTTTTGAGAATGGGTTCAGGAGGCATGCTTAATTAGCCAGTTATACCTCACCTTTTCCAGCTCTGCTCCCCATCTCACAGAACTCCTGGGGGTTGCAGTGGGTGCTATCAGTTCTATCACAAAGGAGTTGGACTGTACATTAGTTCCCCTCCCTGCAAAGGCACAAAGGTGTTCCTTCGTGTTCTGCTGACCCCTCTCACTGGTGCTGTGGAAGCCAGCACTACTGAAGAACTTTCTGATTTGTTTGATTTTTTGCTGATTTTAATGTTTAATAATAGTTACAAATAATTTCGTAGTGCATGGAGTAGATGCTTACTATTAGGAGTATAAATTAATCTTTCTGTAATTCATATCTGGGAACATAAACATTAACTTAGAAGCTTAACTTTCATGACCAGTGTTTGAAAATAATGCTCCTGTATTTTCATGTATGGTGATCCCTGGAACATTTCAAAACCACATGCTTTACATCCCCAAAATGTCAATGTGTACTTTCTGTGCAATCAGAAGATACGTTATCCATCATTAAAACAGGGTTTTGAGGAGTTGCCTAGGAAAAAAAGGCCGTTATGTTTCTGTGGCACGTGACTTTTAAAGAGGTTTTAATGTAGTTAGTGGCAAGTGTAGTACAAGTTCTACCTCAACTCATTATTCAAAAGGGCAGGAAATTCACAGATAACACTCAACATGTATTTAATAAAGTGCAAGTTTCTGCCATAGCTTTAAACCTTTATGTAGCATGTTCTTCACTCCCTGAATCTTAGGTTTTCAGACTACAAAGGAGCTTTCTAAATAAAAGGGCCAAAAAGATTGTTTTCAAATCCAAGACATGCTTTGGTTCAGCACTCTCTCTGGCCATCACATGGGAGTGATACAGATCTATGCAGGTTTGCCTTTCTCTGAAGTCAAGAACGTCACGGCTTTTTTCCTTAACAAAAATACATTAAATCATACCTTTTACTTAAGGTTTTTTTTTTGTGGAAGCCAGAACTGTTTCAGAAAAGGTCTTTTGGTGTTGCCACATTGGGATTTGAGAGTTCCAGGTTAGCGCACATTTCACATGAGGAGAATGACATGTAACTCTTCAATTTGCAATAGGAAAAATGTCATTGTTATGTACTTCAATGACATGTACTTCTAGGTGCTGATGCTATTGGGGAAACTGAGGCAGTAAAGCATGCCTAAAAAGCAGCAGTATCAGCGATGTCCTGTTAGTTTTCTCCCCAGTTTTTTTCTGCTCAAACTGTGGCAGCACAACAGAGTGGAAGGGAGTTAGCAATTGTTTAAAATGACTGGTTAAATTTTAAAAGACCAATTTTATTGCACAATAAAGGAAATCTTCATTCATCTCCGGGATGCCACATTTTTTTTATTCCATCAGTGCGTGTCTTTTGTATTCATCACACTCTCAAAGGTCCATCATGACTCATGAAAGAGTTTTGTTGCAACAAACTGCTTACCATTGTTTGTATTTGGGTTAATATTTTCTAAGGCACCTCAGAGTAAATCCACGAAGAACAGGGGCTCTGTTGCGACCCTCATTAGGAGATCTCCCTGGATCTCTGTGGGCACTGGCTGGGTGCTGTGCTGCCCACACTGTGAATGGGGAAGTTGGCGCTTATGTGCTTCCCTCCTCTTAACTTAACTAGCCCCAAAGCCTCCTCAAGAGATAAGCAACAGAAGACACCTAACGGCAACCGGGGCATAAAGTGATTTTGAACCTGAAGAAGCACCAAGACATTATTTTTGTTCAGAATCACTTATGATGGTTAAATAGCTAACAATACAAAAAGGGATTCAATAATTATCTAGCTCATTTTAAAAGCAGTGGCAGGCTGTCTCTGTATCTCATGAGAACAATGAAATGCTTTTCAGTTTGTCAGTAACCAAGGAGATGCAAAATCCACCCCCCCCCCCAAAGATATTTAGGCAGAAAACGTCGTCAGTTTGATTTCCTACAGAAATGAGGCAAAAAGGATCTGAGCCTGCCAAATCCTATCCCAGTAATTCCAAACCCACAGACTAATTCTTGCCAATTCAGCAGAGGAGATGTTTCATAGATATCAGCTCCCACAAGCTTTGTGAAAATCAACAGCTGAGCAGAAGAGAAAGACCCCATTAATGCTTCACTGAGGAAAACTCAGCTGCTCTTTGCGCTCTTTGGCAGCAGACAGTTGTTGCCAAGTCTGCAGGTACATCTTGGCCAGCCAGAAGTGTGTGGCTTCAGGTTTCCCCACAGCCAGACAAGTACACACACTTGCATTGCAGAGAAAGGAACCTGGAGTGCAGAGGCGAGCCACGACACAAACCTGGTTTCATCCCTTCCCCTCCTATGGTCCTGGTTCAGTTGCAGTAGAGGCTCCTTAAACAGCTATCTGCAGGGATTTGTGTCCCACTGCATGTAATTCCTACTGTATTTTGACAATACCATCACAGAAGTAGGGTTGTGTCATGCATGGTAACTAATTGTAATATGGTTAAATGGGTATCAGTTGCATCAGCTGCCTATTCAGGAGCTTAATTAAAGAGACAACAAAATGTCTCTACTTGCAGCGTGCTTCAGCATGGCTTCAGAAAAAGCTAGGACTTGTTAAATGCTTCTGATGTCAGAGCTTGAGAGACAAGGGTCAATTCAGGCAGATAGCCAACCCAGTGGACTTCTGTGATGCATTAACACCACATAGCATCGTGATTGCTAAGCAGTGCTGTAGCATATCTAGCAAGACACTTTATAAGTGACTTAAGATATGGCTAGCTGACAAAACTCAAAATGGAGTCATCAAAAGAGAATTGTAACTAAATAGACTGGGGCTAGTTGTGTAGTGCCATGGAACACACTGCTATCTAATGAGGTCATTAATGACCTTCAGGAAAATATTAAATTTCTGCCGACAGAAGTTCTGCAACTATTATCATGTTCAGTCTCATAACGTCATTGTAAGTGGAGAAGAATCACCTCCAGTGGACGTTTTTTAGGAACAGGTTAGGCTAGGTCTCTTGGGAATGTTTGGGTAGTCCTTTCTCTCTGTATAGTGTGTGGGGATAGACTAGATGATCTTTTGAGGTCCATTCCAGAGTAACATGTCTTTTAGTTTGCAGGCCTGGACCATAAAGTAACTATATTAGGTTTATAACCTATGACAGGTTTTCTTGAGATTTTCCATTGACTTGATAGCTTAAAGGATACTAACATCCAAAAAAAGTCATACACAAGCTTGATACATGTACAGGTTGTCTTTCATGCTTAGTCTGTGTTGCCATAAAAGGAGGTTGTGAATTCTTCACAACTGATGAGTATTTCTTCTAAATTATGATTCCCCTTAAGCTATTAAATGGGAAATAATCCAAAGAACCAAAGAATAGAAATATTCCTTCCACTTGTATTTTTAAGCAACAACTGTTAGTAAACTATTGCCAGATCAGATTGTCTTTTTACAGAGACAAAACGTATACAGCCTAGTGTAAGCAATTCTTTAATGGATGAACCAGCATTGATAAGTGTTCGGAAATTGGGTGGTCTTCCATAGGACAAGAAAGGAGCTTTGCAATCATCTCCTGACTCAAAAGTGTTGTGTTTACCCTGCTGTTGTTTTGTGGTAGGGCAGTGCTGCTGAACAGCACAGTTTATAAATCCTTGTGCGCTGGTGTTATTGGCTACTTCCAATAAGAAAGTGAAGGACTGGGCACTTCCATTACTTGGATGACCATTGCCAAACTTGTATCTGATGGGATCCTGGCCTCAGTTCCAGAGGGACTTCTTTCATGGCCACAGATAAGTGGAAGAAGGCGTTTTGGCAGTTACAGATATTTGCCCATCCAACCCCACCGAGGAGTCAGAAAGACTCCTCTCTACTCTGTGAACTGCTCTCACAGGCCAGATAAGGACCCTCTCAGTAGGTGGTAAGAATTTAGGCAGCTTTTTATGCAAAATCTTTCTGTTCCTACTTTTTTGGCTACATTTCCTAAGGCAGGGGAACAACTGCCTACTGGGGGTGGTGGTGATGGGGTGGTTTGCACTGATGCAGGTTGGTTTTGAATACATTTGAATACAGGCAAGAAGCTGCTCTGTTCTCTGGGCCAAGCAGTGCAGGGGAATGAGTCCCCAAAGCAGAAGAGGAGATTCAGTTGGCTCCCTGGGTGAGCTCAGGTGTTGAAGGAGGGTGAATCCCCAAATGAGGGTACTGGGGAGAAATGAGTGGCCTTTGCCTGGCTTCCAGAGCAGGCATTATGGAGTTTGCTTATTCTGTCTGATACAACAACCAGATGAAACTCCTAGATAGAAATCATGAGTCATCAAACCCTAGTAAAATGCATATGTTACACAGCTGTGCTCTGAGCCAGCCACTTTCTTATCAGCATGTCTTGGGGCTCGGTTAGATACTCTAGAAGCACAAAGAAGCAGTCGCTTGCTCTTCCTGCCCAAGTGGGTGCATTTCCCCAGACTGGCTGCAGGGTGTAAGTGTCTGGTCAGGTCCAAGCAGGCAGGTACTGATTCTATGGTAGCCTGGCAGTTTGGGAAAGCAGTTTGGAAGAGCAAGAACAATGTGTAACTTCAGTGTTAAAACAGGGAAGTCATCGAACTGGTTCAGAGAACAACTTTAGAACTCTTAACAGGTGTTTTTTTCAGAACCAGATATTCAGCAAGCAGTGGGCTATTATCCCCTAACAGAAAAAAATCTGTTTGTTTGGGTTTGGTTTGGTTTTGGTTTAAAAGGCATGATATTTCTATCAAATGCTTACCCAGAAGAAGTATTACAAGAATGTGATGAAGCTTGTAAAATCAAAGACTCAAAAAATACCAGGAGTCAAACTACGGCTAGCTGTTAATTAATACCCATTGCTTGTGTGCTTAAATGGCAGTGTTTAACCACATGAATGCAAAAGTCTCTCCCCCTCCCTGTTCAGAGTGGACGGTTCTTACTCCAGTAATATTCTTCTCACTCGGTACTTAACATTCTGTCTTAATTTACTGCATGATATTTAGGATCTGCTTTGAAGATAAAACTATTGGCTTTTTCCTGACTTAGTCTTGTGCTTGTCATTAGGGTAACTTGGATGTTTCACAAGCATTACCACAGTTATTTTTCTGGTGCTCCATTGATGTGCATTATGATGGCCTTGTGCAGGGGAAGATAGCTAAAGAATGGCAACAGTGAAAAGTCTGGGAATTGGGGTATTCTGACATAGGGATCCACTCTATGAATGCCTATGTCACTCAGCAAACAAGCAGCTCAAAGCAAATTAGATTGGGAATATAAAATAGCCCACCAGTGACAAGTTTAGTTTAGCTAATTTAGAATCATCTGGGAAGAAGCAGATAGTAAAGCTGATTTGCTGGCTGCATTACATGTAAAAATAAGTTTTTAATCGGCAGTCCCCAGCCTTATCTTCCACAGTGAATGATTTTCTGCTGAACCTGGATTATACCAACAGCTTTATACTGTATCTAAGTCTACTGTATACCTACAGTTTCTTTTTACTTTGCATTGAGTGTGTGGAAAAAATGTTATGTAATTGCAAGATGGTATCCTAGGAAACAAGCATAAACGGAACTGCTTTAGGCTTGTAGAGAAAGCCTTGTTTCAGGCCTTAGGCAATGTTGCCAAAGTTGGTCTTACAAGTACTGGACTTTAAGTTCTGGTCTTTATTTGTCCCTGTATATAACCTCTCAGTTTACTTTGAAAAGAATATCCCCAAAGGTTTTGCATCACACTGGCCCTTATTTGACACCTGTGCTGTGCCTGAGGTCTTAGAAACTATTACACTGATTTCTGTCGTTTTAAATAACTTAGTTACTGACCATCAATCAGTAATTGCTACTGTCCGTAGGGACATGGGTGAGAGCAGAGGTCTCACTGTCCATCACTGGCTCCTTGCAGCAGATGGTTGGCAAGCTTCAGTCCTGGCCTTGGGATGGGGAGATGCTCTGGTAAGCGATGCCTTTGTACATGGGTATTTCTCCTCTATGCCCACTGAGCACAGCCACTTCTGCCCACCTGTGGTGTTCTTTGCTGACCTGTTGCTGTCTCCCTCCTCCTAGGATTCCCACCTTTGCAGTTGTGGCTAGGGCGTTGCAGGCTCCACGCTCCTGTGTTCCTGCACACAAATCCCAGTCCCTCCCTTAGAGCAGTAGGGCTTGAGAGTTTTTCCAAGAAAATCTTGCTAGTGCATGGTGGGTTTTTTAATGTGGGATAAAAAATGTTTTCCCTTCAGCCTTTGCTCTCAGAAGTGACTGAAATATATGGGCCCAAACTTTCCAAAACTGTGTTTGAAGCAGAATTCAGGCTTGGTTTCCCTCAGTCCTGCTGCGGGTGTTTGTTGTTACTGTCTTAAAGGTGAAAATGGGCAACTGCAGTAGGATTGGAAAATGTTAAAGACAGGTCAGGCTAATCATGCTGTCTGTCCTCTATATACACAAAGAACTTAAGGCGTTTATATTTCCCAAAACAGTGCTTGACAGCATAAAACATTTTCATGCAATCTAGTATCTGTGAAATCTACCATAAGTGCTTTTATAGGAAGATTTAACATCAATAATAGTTCCATTTCATGCTGAAAATATTTATGCTTTTTGATTGTAACAAGGTTTGTATTAACCAAGGACAGCTGAGAAAGTACGGTGGGCAGGAGAAGCTAGATCGATGTCTCCCCTGGGAGCATAGCAGCAGCCAGGAACTGCCATTAGATCCTAGAATCTAGGGGGAAGCGGACTTTTGGTCTGATCCAGTAAGGTAGTTTGTGTAAAAGAGAGATTTTGATGAAGCAAACCAGGAGAGACAAAAAGCTTCAGGTCCTGGCAGGCGAGGTAATAACCAAGGAGAGAGGCAACGGCACTGCACTCCCTCTGACAAAGGCTCGATGAGTGAGACTTAAATCAGTCAAGCAATGCAGTAGCTCTGCTGACTCACAGCTCAGAACCTAAAATCCTGGAGGCTAGAGGCTTGGACCGGGAACACCATGCTCAATTGGAAGGAAGATGCCTTCTAATTTGAAGTGATGGCAAGCATTATCATTTTTCCAGAAAGATGTGATGAAGTAACTAATGTTGTACTACAGCAAACCTAATCTACTCCTCCTCTCCAGTGATTTTTATATCATTCTGTCAACAGGGTGTATTTTGTGGCTGCTCTTCATTTACGCGTCAAAAAGGGCAGTTTATATTCCCTGTGTAGGACTGTCTCTATTTTATAGTGCCAGCTGCTTTCAAAAATATTTGGATAGAAAATAACTGCATAATTTCATATTAGATAGCAAAAAAATATGTGTGAACATATTTTTTCCCTGCTAGCTTTAATTTACTTTGTCACAATGTCACAGAGGACTCATTTTTCCATTTTCTGGGGGCACAGTTTCATTATTGTTATGTACGTCTGTCTGGTCTTATCAGCTATGTATGACATCACATCAGATAATATGAAGTGACATGACTAGTAGAGTCTGATAGGATGCTCTTGGAGAGCCCCTGAGCAGAGATGTCATCTTTAATGCATCTACAAGGAGTTTTTGAGTGTGCTTTGTTCATCCTCACCATTCCCTGTAATTAGTGCGCTAGAAAGATCCTGCTCCTGCTGTGATCGTCCTGGGAAACAGTCCATTTATTTGCTGCCCATAATGTGGGCCATGTGTCTTGACTTACAATGTCCAGAGGGAAAAATGGCCTCTGAAGACATCAGCTTTTCTTAAAGTAAGCACAGAATCATTCTGAATCTTTTTCTTTGGCTTGTCTGCTGGTTTTTTCTGTTTATGAGAGATTTCAAATGCTTAAGTCCTTCTGACTTTGCTGCCTGTGATTCATGGTTAGAGTCTGTCCAGCTCTCTGCCTGGTAACAGAAGAGAGGGGCTGGCAGCTCTTCAGGCTGCGTGACCTGTTTGGGGATATTTTGTGAGGGTCTTGTGTCCATGTGCACCTTTCTCCTGGAGGGCTGCAGGCAGAAGGTTGCCTGAAAAAATGCAGCAAGCTCTTTCCTTTGCCCTCTTCTTTAAACAGCATCAAGGAGGGGGGAGTCAGCAGTGAGGCAGCCCTTGTGCACTCAGCTATGGAGAGCAGATTGTTGGTCCTTGGCTTGGTGGCACCTGGATCCTGTGTGTCAGTGCAAGAGCTGCACATCTCTCTGTGTGAGCTGAAGTCTGTCACAATTTCAGTAACATTTCCCCTCCGTCCCCAAGTCTGAAGGCCAGTCCCATTGACTTGGCTACTTCTGCCTCCATGCTAGACAGCACATCTCCCCCAATGCAAAAGGGGGAGGTTAAGATCAACCAGGAATATACAAGCAGCTCCTGAATGAGCCATGGCCAAAAGCCCATGATTAAAGACATAGCAGGATGCAGGTCGGCTAAGTCTGCCAACAAACCTCCTGAGCAGGAAGAAAACACTTAGAGCTGTCAGAGCACTTGAAGGTATGATCCTACTTTCTGGGCTGGGCTCCTTTTTTATTTTTACTTTTTTATTTCACCTATTTTGTTTTCCAGGGAATTCATGTTACAAAAAGTAGGTTCCTGTGAAAGATGCACCTAACCTAAGTAGTGGTTTGAGTCTATAAAGATCAAGGATGAAGGGTGACTGAGAAGAGATTGCAACAGGATCAGGCTGTGTTGCTCTCAGCCCTGGTGCTGACTCTCTCTTTGCTCCTAAGTTTAACCAAGTCACTTAAACCCCTCTGCAGCTTTGCTGTAGCATGACTTTTTTCAGATCCTCCTGTCCAGAGACTGAAATTTCTGAAAATGAGGAATTACATGAGTCTCAGAGGCACTGTGGTAAAAGCAGCCAGCACTCCAAGTTAATGACTGCAAGAGATCAAATGTATTAGTCTTTTTCTGTATTTTATTTACTTTGTGCATTTGAATTGCTGATGAGGAGAGGGGGGAGAGATCCTGGCTCTGTTGATTTCTGAATACTGTCAACTGCAATAATACCAAAATATTACCCTTTGGGCATAGATGTTATAAAGTTTTGTCCAGACAGTCATTGTGTTAGTAACTTTTCCTATTTCTACATGTCTTAACACAGGAACAGAGGAAACATTTCCGCTTCTTTTTTAATAGGAAAAAATGATGGCTAAACCACATCTTGGCAGGGGAAGTAGGGATAGGTGTGTGAGATAAAATTTCTTTTAGCTTTCTTCATATTGGCTAATGGTCAAGTTGACATGTTTCCATTTGCAGTTGAGCACAGTACTGGAAATTCGTATGTGTGTATAAATTTATATATGTATGTACACAATGTGCACATATTTTTTGACGAACATTATGCTGTCACTGTAGAAAATAGGCATACAGCTACAGCAGGCCGTGTGTGGTGGAAGATGGTTGTTTTGATTTTGTCACACACAGCCGTGATTGTACTGCTGAATGGTAGGACAGACTTAGCAGCAGGCTACTGCCTCAGGTCCGTTTGTATTTATTCTTCCTGATTCATTGTATGCTGAGGGAACTGTAAAAGCACATCAAGATAAGCATACAGAACACGAGGAATATAGCTGCTCAACCCCATTTTGCTGAAATTGTTCAGCAATTCAGCTGACTATCTTGAGATATTTCACACTGAGCTGTACATCTAATGCTCCAAAATTTGGGGTGATTTGGGCTTCTTGCTGAGCTGCAATGAGTTCAGGAGATTACTTCCTTATCTGTAGGAGGCGACTGTCTTGCAGAGGAGGGAACAAGCTGTGTTCTGGCCCCAGTCGGTTGCACTTGGAGAACCTGCTGCTCAGTGGCTGTTGGTGGGCTGGTGAAGGGGGTCAGTGCCTTCTGCAGGGAGGAGGTCCTCTGGCAAGCCAGGCCTCTCTAGTTACCCTCCTGCTGCTTTCACAACGGCTGCTGCTCAGCTTTGGATACCCAAGCAACAAAACCCACAACAATTACATAGATTTCATGCTCTCATCTCTGCCGCTGTTTTGCTGCAGTGTGTTTTGAATTGAGTCTTTTTCTGGGTCTTAATTCTACTGCCTATGCAAAAGAAGCAACACCTGTAACCCTTATAATACATTTCTGGATCAGAAGTCCTTACCCAGGAAGGGATTTCATGCAAATGTAGCTGTTCTGCCTGCATGGGATGTGGTTATTGGCATTCACTCACTCTTCCAGTATTTTGCATGCACAATTATGGATCCTTGTGTTTTGCCATGCCTCCTAAAATCAGGAATTTGAAGTTTAGAAGATTAAAGTGCCTTCTGAAAAGGAAGTCTTCACTGTGTGGACTGCAATATTAGCATTCAAATTCAGCTTTTTTTCTGGTCAAGGAAATAATCTGGCCAAAACAGTGCTGCAGCATCATGGAATCAATCAAAAAATAACCAACACCATGGTGAAAAGTGCAGCTTTTCTGAGCTGTTCAGAAACTGTTCAGAAATTAAATTTGTTGGGAGAAAGAAGATTTCCTTTTTTTCTTCCCGTAAACAGTTAGTAAAATTTGCTGATTTATATAGGGTATAGGATATTTCTATTTCAAAGACCAGAACTGCTTGTGTCTAGGTGTGTGAGTTTTGTCCTTGGATGGGATGGCAGGTCATCACAACTGGTTACTGTCTGATGAGCTTAACAACTAGCAATTGAAGGAACAACGCTGAGACACCTTTCTAGTGCCATGAAAGGACTGATGTTTATGATCTACATGATAAAAATAAAGCATTGCACATGCCTCTTGCTATACTGTGTGTGACTGCCCAGTTAGTCTGAGCAGGGGTGGCTTGTTAGTCTAACATATATACTTTAAGATCTTTTTCAGCTCAAACTTTGTAGTGGTGGCGTTGGCAAGGCATCCCACAACGTGTACATGGCCCCTCCAGGTGCCTTGCTGCTGCTGGATATTCAGACAGCTCCTCAAGGCACCTCCTTTCACCCTCAATGAACCACTAGGCTCTTCTATTCCCCACTGTCAGTTGTTGGACAGGTCATCGTGATTCAAATCTGTGATTTCTGGGCTGGACAACAGACACTGAGTCCAATGAGGAATTTTTCTTCCAGACCTAAATTAGGCAGTGATTGTCCCAGACTCTTGTCTGGCCTCCAGTGGTTCAGATTGCTGAGGGAAGATGACCACAGCTCTCTTCTCATTGCACTGGTCTCTGCACAGCCACAGGACTAGTTGGCTTTTGCTTTGGCATCTTGTAGTAGAGCAATCTAGCCTCAAAGCCCATGTTCTTGTAGACCATCCCCAGCAAGAGGGGTACTTTTTCATCTGGCACTCGGGATCTGGGAGTTGAGAAGGAAGAGTAAGCTGCTCATAAGATCTCAGCTGGTGCGAGCACAAGCCAATGATGCTTGCTGCTTTTCTGGGACTGGCTGGAGTGGTAGAAAATAAAAAATACAAAGGGTCCTTTCTGGTCTGCAGAATTATTTGTAAAGGCACACAAACATGTAAGCTCAGTGAGACTGCAGAGCTTGCAGCAGTTAGCCTTGGAAATTTTATGATTCTTTGGCTCAGTTTTCTGCCTTTCTTCTATGTGTGTTGAACTACTAGCCTAATGTGTCCTGCATCTTCCTCTTGTGAGTAGGAAGAAGCAAAAAACCACATCTATCAGAAAGCTGAGAAAGCAGGGGAAGGGTAGAGAAAAGGAAGATTCCTAAATCTGGAGTTGTGTCCCTCTGCTGATGTGGCAGTAGATTAGCTCTGGAGCTCTCGTGTATTAAATTACAAATTGATGCATTCAAGAGTAAAGTTATTTAGTGTGGCTGTATATCAATTGCCATTAAGATGTGAGAAGGAGGGAAAGGAGTGAGGGTGATAAACCTGTCTCTATAGAATATAAAAAGATCGTCACATTAACTGGGAAAAGACCATTGCAAACTCAGCAGTAGCATACAATCTGTGGGAGGGCAAGTGCTCAGGTATTTCTGAGTTTGTGAATAATCACAGTTCCCATTCAGTCAGTACCTTGCCCTGTTATCTAAAGCACATAGCATAGCACCACAATAAGATGCTTAATTCAGCTGTAATGTGACTTAATTGGAAGGTTAAGGATCTATTTTCCAACCCCCTGCTAAGTCACACTGCGCTGGAAATTGGACTGTGTGGAGGCATAGGCATGGATAATCATAGCAAGGCTCTTGATGTTCCTCTTGATGTTCCTTAGATTGGATTGCATTGAATTTGGCTTGGCTCATTGGAAAAAATTTGGCATCCATTTAACTGGGTTTTCTGTAACCTCCCTTAAAATTGCTTCAGTCTAAAATCCCCACTACCACCCCCAAAGTATGTACTTTTTTCTTACGGTATGGCATTACTGTACAACAGCAAGATGTTAAGAAGAAAAGCTATCAGGATATTTACTTTTCTCTAAGTGACTACTTTTCTTTGTAGTGCTTTATATTCATGAGCTATAACTAAAAAAACAGAGTTCAGTGAACTTGTAATTATTAGTAGTAATTACATTAACTAAAGTCTACTGACTATTGACAAGCATGTGATGCCTCCCACCTACACAAGCAGTGGTGCAAAGAAACCACTCATCTGGAAAGGAATCCACTTAGACTAGAAAATAACATGCATCTAGATGTGTTGTTCATCCAGAAAACATCTTCTCCTTCCTGTTTTGCAAAGAGTTTCATACTTCCTGTGTGCAATTGAACGATTACTATTATTTTCAGTTGAGGCAGAAAATAGCTTTCTCTCAGCTCTCTGCAAGTTAAATGCCTGCCTCGATAAGTTAGAATGTGTTTGATAGGTTTGTGCTAATCCACTGGTACAAAATAGAGGTATGTGCTGTGTCTATAGCAGATGTGACACTCCTGTTTTGACCAGCATAAGGACAGAGCCATGTTATCAGCCTCTTTCAGAAATTGCTCTGTCTTTGGTTACTCATTTAAAAATGTGTGTCTTTCCTGTGTGCCTGTGTGCAAGAATGTGAAATCTCCTCTCATGAGTCAGACCAGATTTTGTATGATTCAGTTCGCCTGAGCTATTAGATGACAAGAGCTGAATTGCCAGCCCAGTAAATCCTGGAAGAAGGAGAAGAGGTATCATCGTCCAAGATCAAGATGCTGGCCTTTGATCTGGGAGCATTCCCAAAATGCTAACTCAACGTTTTGCAGAAATGTGGCTGGAAGACCAGTTGTGAATGCAAACCTCTGAAAGCCAATGTTTGTGGCATGAGGGCTGGGGCTGTGACTGCCAGCAGTCAGCATCCTCTGACAGGGCAACCCCTGTCTTGCAAAAAGAACTGAATGGAAGTATTGCTTGTTGCGGAGACTCCCTAAGTGCAGACACCACTTCCATTCCCTGATCTTCTACAATAGTCTCTAATCTAGTCCCACTTGTCCTCAGTAATATTTCTTTGGCAATAACATTTCCAGGAATTATGCATAGCTGCTTAGAGTACCACCTCTGTACTTGAAACAGATAGCTGAAATTCAGAACTCAAGCCTCTAAAGGTGGACTATTTAATCCAAACCCATTTATCCCTCAGGATTTATAACTCAGGGTTTATAGCCCCAGTCTGTAATCATGCAAAAGCTAATTTTTGACAGGTTGCTTGTCTTTGTTTTTTCCTGCAAGCATTTCTTGCAGGCTGAGGCTCAGATGGGAGGACACTGCGCAGGCTGAACAAAGCCTTCCTGAGCTTCACGTGAACGGCAGCGATCAGGCCCGTACCACTGCTGAGCAGCAGTGGAATGCAGTCTGTGTTTTGGGTAGTTTTGTGTTTTCTTTTTAACTTTCTGCCTTTCTGAGGCTGGGACAAGACAGGATGGTTCCTGTGCCATGCTCTGTGGCTGCTATCCCCAGACCCAGCGAGGCAGGAAGGCTGCTGGGATTACAGCCGATGCAGATGGCTGTGCTCCAAGGTGCACATTTCCTGCAAGAAAGCTCAGCTGGGAATGCTAAAAACCAGCTGGAAAACCAGGTCCTACATAAGGCTTCTTCTCTGGAGCCTGTGCTGCAAAAAGAAGTCAGAAGGAGTTCAGCTGTGTGAGCTGCTGTTCCCACAGGGTTTTCAAAGCCAGGAACAGCAGGAGGTGCTGTGTTGGGGGTCCCTTGCAAGACTTACGAGTGGGCTGACTCCCTTGTCCCTGTCTACCCCTGCAAATGGGGACAGGGTGTGTGGCAGGGGAGCAAAAAGTCTGGCCAGCATGTAAGAACCTGAGTTGGCTGTGCACAGCTCTGTGGCGCTTAATAGGGGTGTACCACCAGTTGGGAAAGGTATGTCTCCTCCATTGGGAGCACCAGATGCTCCCGCATCCTCACCAAGGGCTTGTCTCCTCCACCCCCTATCTCTTTTGCTCCTACTGGATGTGGGCACAGGATGGGCTCCTGCCTCACACCTCCTAGAGCAGTCACCCACGCAAGTGAAGATGCTCCCACATCCTCAGTAAGGCAGTGAAAAAGCCTTTATTACCTGCTCTCACAAAAGCCAGTATTACCTGCTCTCTCAAAAGCCTTTATTACCTGCTTTCACACCTCTGCATGAAATTAATGGGGAGAAAAGCTACTTTGCCCTGACAAATGGCTGCTCCTTCGTAGTTTTTGTTTGTTTGTTTGCAGCTCTTGTACGTAGAGAAATTCTCTTCCTTTTCCTCCCCTTAGATCTATGTTGTCATAGTTTGGAGCTCCAGTTTAACATGAAGACAAATTCAGATGGCAGGAGGCTGGAGTGGAGGTGTTGGCTTGGTAGAGCTGCACACCAGCTGTATCACCTCCCACAGCGTGCACAGGCAGCACAAACTCCCCAAGCTGTCCCGCACAGAAAAACCTACTAGCCATCCAATTAACAAGCCCCTTGCTTCCTTTCCCTGGAACTGTCTGCCTCCAGTGTATCCGTTCCTCACTGCTGATGCACCCAGCAGCGCCTCTGCACCTTCTGCTCTCTCAGCCTGTGCTCAAAGTCCCCAAAACAACCAGGTCTAGGGCTATACTGCAGCCCACCATGGTGTAGAAATGGGACATTCCTGAAGGTTGTGGGTTTTCTGGGCTTGAAACATCTCCAGAGCCCATGAGTGCTGGTGTTTAGAGACTTGGCTTTAGCAGAAGGTGATTTTCCCATGCATTGAATGTTTCCACCAGTCTTTCTGTGATCCAGACCAATTAACCATTGCTGTTTGGCTCCTAACGCAGAAGACAAATGCCCAGATTAACAAAACAAGGGTCAGTGCATGTAGCTGTGCAAGTCTTCCTCACTCTGCTTACTCCTGGAGAAAGCTTTCCATCCAGCTCTTGAGGCAGTACAGCTGTGCCACCTAAATATCTTGGCTGTTTCTTTCGGGTGCCTGTTCTGCAAGACATTTACTTCTGTCTTCCACAAAACAAGAGAAATCTGCAGATGTTGAAAACATTGTAGTGAAATATGACCTGTCTGGTTCAAGCTATAAAATAGTTCATAGTTCAGCCTTTGTGATGTACTGCTCTAATTCCATAGCTGTTTATTGTTTGAAATGAATTCTTACTTCTATTGAAAAGTTAAAAAAATTAGGCCAGAAATGGATAAGGAATGTTGATTCATATGCAAAGGGATGCCTAAAGTTTTCTTAAAATCCACTGATCACTGATGAGAGACAGACAAACACTGCCTCAGTTTTTTCAGCCTTAAATGCAAACTGGTTTAGTGTCTGTCAATTTTGCCTGACCCAAAACACCACCATAAAATCTGAGTTTCTTCAATAGATTTTATGGACTAGAAGACCTATTCCATACTGTCCCACACAGAAAAGTCTCTGTTACAGACTGACAGTAGGCTGTTGCCCTTGCTGTGCAAAGAACAGCAGCAATATCTTCTCATGGGAGCAGCCTGCTCCAAGGGCTGCAGCTCTGACTGTCCAGGGGCTCTGCTGCCCTCTGACATGGTGGAGCAGCGTGGTCCCCATCTCACTTTTTCTGTTTTCCCTTCCACTTGGGTGCAGCTGAGACAATTTAAACATTAGTTTCTCATTCATAATTGCAGAATAAAACCAGAGTAAGACCAGAGAGTATCTGTGCTCTCTTCTCAGTCTAGTGCATGGCCATTGAACTCTGGTTTTGCAGGCTTTCATACTGGTACATCTCTGCTGTCGCAGTTAGCACAAACATAAATGTCTCTAACAGCTCTGAAAGGGAGAGAAAATCTCTCTTAGGTCACCGGAAATAATGGATTAGGTCATGAAACCTTTCCATTTTAAACAACATGATTTTGTCAAGGTGGGCTGTTTGCATGCAGGCAGGGTACTTCAGTACTTTTTAGAATTTGCGGTTAGAATATTCTCCTTAGACTACCTTTTCCACTCATGTAGCTTACATAAATATTTGACTTGAACAGATACCACTATTAATCTGTTTAGAATGCTGCTATACTGTTTACACAGAGAGGAAAGCTGTAAGCCTGCTTGTCCAAATAGTTTCAAGCAAGGGCAATGCTGCTTTTTAGCACCTGGCATAAATATTTGGAAAAATGTATAAATCCCAGATAACCTTGCCTCTCTCAGATGTATTTACTGCTTCCTAAAACCTTTTCCCTACAGGTCCTCTCATTTTTTTGTTGTTCTTTTGGGAAGAGCTTGATTTTTCTCGGAGAATTTTATTTGCACATCTGTTATGATTCTGATCAATGTTATCATTTTATTAACTCAAATGTTTGACTACCTAGATTTATATAGATAATACAGGCTAGTAGAATGAATCAAAATTGCTGTGATGTGGGCTAAACCATGCATATTTGAACAGATCATTTTAGAATAATGCAATAAGCTGTCTCCTGTGTGTCCTGGTTTCTTACATCCATTTGAATTGCATTATTATTCCCTTGAAGGTTTCCTATGCTGAGAGAGATTGCCTTTAATATTAAAAAACCCAAGCACCACTGCAGTATGGCGGAGCTTTGGTTTGAAAGTGCCTTTTGTTTAGCTGAGATGTGTCTGAAACTAGTTTGCTTTTTTTTAAGATTTTATTTGCTACCAATGATTTTTGTCATATCTGCTGGGAGAAACAAATGTGATTGCACATGGAAGAGAAAAAAAAAGCCTGCTGTATTCTCTAAACAGTTTATGGTTGGGGTATTTTTCAAGCCATGAGCCAAAAAAGATCAACTAGGATATTTTGCTATGATTATTATTATTATTATACTAACATTTCAAGGGCAAGTCTCCTGCTCTAGATTGTAGGCAGTCCACACAGAGCAAGGGGGAACTGACTGAGTGCCTTAGGAGCAGGAGTGTGCTTTGTGCATTGAGATTTCTACACAAACTGGTGATAACTGCTATGAAACAAAATATGCTTTCAAAGTATTTTCCTGGCTTCATTTAAGGTATCCATGATCTGCCCTAATTTTTTAAAGGAAATGTTGCTTTTACATAAGATCTTTGATTTTGAGAGATCTGTTTCGGTGTGCTTGACCTCTCGTACTAGTTGTTCATCCTTTTACAAAACGTTAACTTCCTGGTTTTAAAAATCTGGGTCTGCTGAATCGCAATAAAAAAATGCGAATTAATGAAGACTGAAAGTGATCATTGGAGTTAAAGTGCATTATAAATAATGATGTTACGGACAAGTGCAAACTCACCACATAAACAGTGATCTAAATTTTGAAGTGAAAGATCTAGTTTGAAGAAAGTTGGAAGAATTTGGCATTTCTTAGAATAATTTCCACCTACTTTTGTCTCACTTGCCTTGGGGATAGAACCATGGGGGAATGCAAGGAGTAGACTGAGAGGAGATCTGGGGATGCTGGTATCTCACTGTTGGGGGCTTCATGGGCACTGAAGGAGAAGAGAAGGCAGTTCAGAGATGGAGGAGAGGGAATTCAGAAGGAGCTAAGAGTGGGGAAGCCAGGGATGCTCAAAAGACAGCACATTGTAGTGAAGACAAGTTAGGGACCAAAGACAATAGTAAGCTTGGAAAGGTTCAAATATGCTTAGGTGGTTGTTACTAGAATGGTGTATATAAACCAAGTTATGCATATGGACATGAAGCTAGATCAGATCTCTTTTTATAGTGATGCGCACAGATATCACCTGGAAATTCCAGTGTGTTTTTCCCAGGATCCATGGACCTAATAGATTTTATGAATTGTCCCAAATGCCATGTGTGCAGGAAATGAATAATCACACAGGAGAAAAAATGATGAAGGGATACTCACTTCTTAAAGTCAGAGGAGTGTCGTGGTTTAAGTCTCTACCCCCCTACGCAGTTTTCTCACTCACTCACTCCCCTCTTTTTCTTCCTCCAGTCCCGGGGGGATGGGGAGGAGAATCAAAAAAAGAAAAAAAGCAACTTGCACAGGTTGAGATAGAACAGTTTAGTAACTAAAGTATAACACAAATCACTACTGCTACCACCAATAATAATACAAAAGAAGTACAAAGAAAGAATACAATTGCTCACCAAGCCCGACCCAGCCACTGCACCCCCCAGTACCAAAAACCTGACCATGCCGTGCACCCCCAGTCCACCACCACCACCCTTCTGGGTCTCTGCTCTCTCTGTTTTCACATCCTGGACATGACGTGCTGCGGTATGGAATAACCTCTTTGGTCAGTTTGGGTCAGGTGCCCTGTCTCTGCTTCCTCCTGGCTTCCCCTCCTCCCTGG